>AYEL01047082.1:0-66299 GCA_000484575.1 Olivierus martensii
CGCGCGGATCCGTGACGCCGAGGTCCGGGATTGGAAATTGACTCAAATAACTATATTATAAACAAAATAAGATATTTATTTACAAGAATATATATAGCAATTAACAGTGATTATAGCAATTACCAATGAATTTTACTTAATTTCTAACTTAAATCTAATTTAGCCTACGTTACAATTTTCGTTTGTGTGATAATACAATGTTGAGAGAGAGTGAGTTCCACGACCTCCACATACCTGAGAGAGATTTTATCGATGCTACGACATGTCAATAATCCAACTTTGAAAGTTATCCGAATGCTAACACAAAAAGTTCAAATATTCAAAGTGTCCAGTTCCAGTTGTTTTAAAACACTCAATATAGTTCCGCACTTCGTCGTCACCCATCGATCCTCGCGTCCGTCGGCTGCCCCAACGCGACGGGACGAGTTGCTTTCTCGTCGCTCAAAACTTACATCGTTGTTGTTTTGTAATAACAAAATTATTGATTTATAATCTCTTTGACTCTCCAAAACTACCCCTCTTCTTTTACACGGAACTCGTATTTATTCTTTCCATCCATCTGGAGAAGGAACTTTCCCACGGATGGACAAGGAACTAGCGAACTTATTCGAAGCTCCCTGTTAATGTTATCTTGATCGGTCTTTATTAATTAATTATTATTTTTAAACATTTTTTTCGTTTAATTTTTAATTTAAATTTTAACATAATTTCATATTATTTCTATAAGACAAGGAAGTGCCGTTTGGGGGTCTCCAGAACCTCACAAATAGTTAGATAAAAGTAATTTTGACAAACATTATAATTAAATAAGTATTTTACATGTGGTGATGTAGGAATGTCTATGCTTAAGATATAACTACAGGAAATAAATTCCCACTCACCTAAACAAAATAAGGATGAAACTCGTTGTTTTCTTCTACAATTGAAACTATTAACAATCTATGTTATGACTCCAAAAGATGAATACCCTGTAATAATCCTTATTAAACATATCTAATTCTATAATAAACCAAAGATTTCTCTGAAATGTCTTTTTTTTTTAATCCTCCAAATAAATTGATCGCTTCATTGCTGCATAAAGCTTAGACCTTAGCATCCAAATATGCTGCACATTGTCAAAAATGATTATTAGGAACAGTGATATTTCCCATATAAGCTTTAAAATGAGGTGATAAGCTATCAAGTATACAGGTTGTCCTTAATTGTAGTTACAATGGTAATCAATAAATTCTTATAATGTACTAATAAAGATTGGTAATGAGAACTCCAGAAATTTAGGATATTTCTGATTTCCAACTGTTCCAATTCAAATAGAATCCCATAAGTTAATCATGAATAACAGTGCACTCAAAAGTGGAAATAAATTTTAATGAAGCCGAAAGTTCTTCAATTCTATTAAGCCATATTAAGCAAATAAGGTATCCATCAAATACTTAAAATGTTATTTTAATAAATATATATCCTTGATAGAAATAATTAAGCAAATAAGTAAGGTATCCATCAAATACTTAAAATGTTATTTTAATAAATATATATCCTTGATAGAAATATTGTTAAGAAACAAGTTAATATACATAAAAGTAACAAATTTCAGCCTGAAAAACATGGCAAAGGAATAAGAATGAATTTCTAGTATGTCTAAGGACATAATTCAAAAAGTAATTCTTTATGACTAATGTAAACTTCTTACTTTAGTTAATAAAAACACAACTCAAAATCCAAATAGTAAGAAAAACTGTTCAAAAATGTTTTCGGCTATCCACGTAGCCTGCCTCTAGCCGAAAACGTTTTTGATTAAACGGTTTTTCTTACTATTTGGCTTTTGAGTTGTGTCTTTATATATAAACAAAAACTAAGAAAATAACACAAGAAAAGTATATTTTAAAATTACACAAATATATTCTTTGTGTAAGTATCACAAAAGTGGCTACACACAATAGCGAAATTGACAAGAATGTGTGCAGATAAATTGGTGCAACTGTTGTTCTTGTCCTGTGTGATGGTGAGAGGAATATGTTTGTGCAAGAATCAATCTTGCTTGAACTTCAAAAACGTTTTCGGCTATCCACGTAGCATGCCTCTAGCCGAAAACGTTTTTGATTAAACTGTTTTTCTTACTATTTGGCTTTTGAGTTGTGTTTTTAGTACATTTGCTACATCAAATAATATATTTACCAGAAATAAGGTAATATGGTCATGGTATTTTTTTTTTACTCCAAATGTCGTTACATAATGGTGGCATAAGGTTAAATTCGGCCTTAGGTACAGTCTGTTTAATATAGGTGTAGACAATATCGGAAACGGTTCGGCTTTCATGCAATACACAAAAACAGATGCATTCATGAGCTCAGGAGTTGATGATCATTCAGTGCAAATCGGTAAAGTCCATGTAGTCAGATTCTACATTGGGGGGGGAGGAAAGTATACTAAATTGGCTTTAGATTTCTCAGTCTAAAAGATTATTTCGTTTTATATCATTAACTTTTAAGCTATAGTACATAACATTAACACACCATAGTTTGTAAGTTATGCTTTGGAAGCTTTCCTTTTTGTCTAACAGTTTGCTGTAGATCAACAATTGTTGATTCACAACACTTTTGTAAGGTTGAGATAAAATCCTTGATAACCAGATGATATAATAGAAAAAATAATAGCAGAATTTTACTGTAAGGGAACTATGTTGAAGATGTTTTGGAATCATCTAGATCTGTCCATATCAGAATAATCCCCTCCTTTTATTCTGGAAAAAGCAATAACAAAAAATCTCTAGTAATAAGACTTGCTGTCTAATTTCTAGAATGCAAATTGTCCCATTTAAAGATTAAAATAATATATTCCCACTACAATGGAGCCTATAACTACCTTCCTGATTATTGAACTCAACAAATAAGTGGAATTCCCAAAATGATTTAAAAAGCAGTCCTAAGAGTCATCTTTTATAACGGATGGGCAAACTTTTTGGAGAAAAAGCCATATTGCATCAATGAAATATAACCTAGGGCCGCACTTTCCCAGTGATCCCTATCCTTCACCTTCTGACCCCCCTTCACAGGTGTGGGTGTAGCTCGTGATTGGAAGTGATCCTGTCCTTTAGTAATTTATCTGATTGGAAAGGGGGTAAAACAAAAACTCCCAAAATCCTGCATTTACCTAATAACTATCTGAGGTGATAAAATTCTCTTAGAAAATTATGTAGCCAAAATAGAAATCCTAAGGGGTGCATTTGTTGACTAAGATAGATATAAAAGGGGTGACATGTTAAAATTAAGCCAATTTTCTTAGTAGATCAGCTTTCATTAGCCGTATTATGAATCGTGTGTTGAATAACGCCAGCAGTCTGAAAAAAAGTGAAACACCATTTTCAGAGAAACTCGGCAGTATCGAAATTCTTTTAATTATATGAATCGTGTGTTGAATAACGCCAACAGTCTGAAAAAAAGTGAAACACCATTTTCAGAGAAACTCGGCAGTATCGAAATTCTTTTAGATTATGTATTAAAATTATTATTTAATCATTTTAAATTTGAAACAATAAAAACATACCTGTTTAGAAAATTGCACAAATATTAAATACAAACACCGTGAAATTACGAAGGTATTGAGTTGATTGACTGACAAAGCGATTTTATCTGATTTTGAATGCTGTATTGAGATGATTGACTGACAAAGTGATTTTATTTGATTCTGAATGTTGACAAAATGATTTTATTTGCTTTTGAATGTATTAGGTTGATGCATACTTCCGCAGCGTTTTAAATATAGGTTTGTTAAGTTTGTTTGTTTAGTGTTTTATTTATGAAATTCAGTTAAAAATTTGACCAAATCAAGCAACTATTCAACAATGTAATCTCCGTCATTGTCAATAACTTCCTGCTAACATTGGGGTAGTTAATGGATTCCCCGTCTGTAGAAATCTGTTGGTTTTGAGTTTAGGAAGTCATCAATCAAAGTTCCGTACACTTCACAGATGTTCCTAGCCGCATTTACTGCACTTGAACCTCGGTTAAACTCGTACAGCAGAATATGTCGGAAATGTTCATATTTCTCGACCTGACACTCCATCTTCAACAGCGAAGAAATAACAATCGTTTGTAACAATCTCGCTGACAGCTCGTATTCCACAAGACAACACTCCAAAGTAAACAGTGACAATGTAAAAACGGTAAACAAATGAACAGCAATGCAGTATTGCCAGGCCAAATCAGAACGCTACGGAATTATTCATCAATCTAATATTTTGCAATGGATTTCTTATACAATGACATTTATTCTGGTTAACGGTTAATCAATTCTATTTTTGTAAGAAATACGACACCTACAGTTTACCATATGAATTATTATATATTACTTTTCTAGAAATTATATAAACTATATTGCTGAGATATGGAACTTGATATTTTTTTGTATTCATTTTTATTTACAATAAAATTTTTTTCATTATAGCTATTAGTTGGAGGGCTGCATGTGGCCCACAGGCCACAGTGCATTATAGCTATTGATTGGATGGCTGCAGTTTGCCCACCCGTTTTATAACTTCAATGATGCCAAGTGAACCTCCTTTTTAAATTTTTCCAAGTTCAAGCCCACAGATTTTTGAAACAAAACTATATCAAGGGTGGCCAACGTGTTGACCAGCGAGCCGTGAGAGGTAGCCGGTGGTGATCTGTCCTATTTTTTGTATTGAAAAATTATTATTATTGTTTGAAATCACTCATATTCTACCTTATACTATAGTCTGTAAAGTAGAACACGAGTGATTCCGTGAATATTACTTCCGTGAATATTACTCGCGATCTATAGACTGTGAGTAGTTCTCACGGTCTGAAATGAAAAGTATCCTCAAACCTAAAATCGTGATCTATAGACTGTGAGTAGTTCTCACGGTCTGAAATGAAAAGTATCCTCAAACCTAAAAAGGTTGATTACCATTGTATTATGCCACAAATGAAGTCAGCATTGATAAATATAGGTTACAGTACTTGCCATGCATTTATTTTGTAAGCTGTCATTTCACATACAGTTGGAACCCTGTATCCAAGGAGGACAAGTTCCATGGTAGATATAAGCAAATACTATACTGAACATGCAATATATATACTTATTGTGCTTAATTTATAAATTAATCATAAGATATTAACAACAATAACTAATAATAAAATAAACTATTATAATAATTGTTCCTCTAAAATATTTATTATATTCTACTTAGCTTTCTTCGTTCTTCTTATGATGTGATGAGAGGGAATGAACTTAAATTATGAATGTTTACTGTATTTCTGAATTTTCTGTTTAATTTTTCAGACCACAGTTAAGTGAAACTATGGATACTAAAAACAGTATGTATCGAGATTTCACTGTAATAAGTTTTGAATATTTAATTTAAAACTTCTGAAAAAAAAATTTCAACTTAATGAACTTCACTTCTCATATATTTATATATACAGCATAATCAAATGGACTGATTCAAATATTAAATCTTCTGTGTTGAATTTAAGTCAATTAATATAAAAATAAATATTAAAAATGATAGAAGTAAACAATTTATTTTTCATACTACTAATATTAATACAATACATAATATATAACTATTAGTGAGAAATGACAAAAAAAGTTTCAACAACAATAATTTTTTTTGTGGTTTACTGCAATAAATTATTTATATATCATCAATATATATATATATCGTATGAATTCATTAAAAATGAATGATATACTATAGTTGAATGTCAACAATAAATCTCTAAATGCTGTTTTAATTAATATCACAAAGTTCAAAAGTAAGGCCACTATTTTCCTGAGTATCAAATTGATCTTTAACCACATTAAAGCTTTGACACCAAGTTTGTTTACTGTAAAACAGATACAACATATTATCATATTAATACTGATTCTCAAGTCTTAACATAATAGCCAATCCCAACAACCAGAACCCTTGAAATTTTATCAATTTTGGTACGAATTTCAAGAGGTAAAAAAAACATAGAGAACCTTGACTTAAAATGAGTTTCCAAATTTTTAGTCATCCATTTGGAGCACAATTTCCTTTAGAAACAGTACTATAAATGAAACAGGTTATCCAACAATAATCAATGAATTCTTCACAATGATTAAATATGTCTAAGGAAAACTTATTTTAGATATTAAATAAAAGCAAACAATTATAATCAACAGAGGCAGGCTACGTGGATAGCCAAAAATATTTTTGAATAAACGATTTATCTTACTTTTTTGGCTTATTGTTTGCTTTTATTTAAGATTAAATATCTCTCTCTTCCCTGTCCTCACTTCATAAAATTTAAAAAAAAATTAGGTGAAATAAAAGTGGAATGCATAATATACACTAGTCTCTCTGCACATGATTTTAAAGATACAGAAATGTCTGTTTCTATAAAATAGGAATAAATTTGTTCAAATAATTTTATTTGGAAAAATATCACTTATGGCATTAAATTTGATATCTATCTCATAATATGCTGATTGATAAACATTAATTTTTATCTAGAAATTCTGTTTGTTTTATATACTGAATTTAAGCATTTTTGAACTTATAAAGTTTTCATTTTATAAGGAAATTCTTTGAATGAACCAATTACATAAATAAAGGGCCTACTGCAGTTAAAATTTGCATATAAAAGTTAATGAATAAAAAGACAATAAGTTATTAAAGTAAGAATCAGCTATAATGAAAAATGAATTTTAATGGTTTATTTACATTAAATAATAGAATTTAGCTTGTATAATTTAGTAAAGGATAAGGAGACAGAGAATGACTTTACTAGTAATACTAGTCTAGCTGTAGAAGTTAATGTTAATTTTTTCCATTATTTTCTGAAATACGCAGTTATTTATGAGCAAATGTCTAAGATGTAATTCACTAAAATCATTTTGGATAAAAATTCTCGAAATTAAATAGCTCCGTGAAAAATAATTGTAGGTGATATAGTGCCATTATGAAAAATTATTGAGGGTGATCATAATTCTGGGACCTTCTATATACAATACAGAGAAGAATTATATTTATATATAAATATATTTGAAAAAGATTGAAAGAAAAATACAAAATCTATTTCCAGAAAACATTAGTAGTAGTAAGTAGTATTTCACTATCTCATAACAATGTGTTTACAAATGAACTACAATGGTACTATTATGGATGAATTTCTGATATATATGTATTTTGTGACTACAGGAATATCTCGATTATCATGATTCCTAATTTATCACGGTTTATAATTTGATACCACAATTCCAATTATTGCGCTCCAAATTCAAACTATCACAGCCGCAAGATGTAGCCCACTACATATGCAACCAGAATTACATTTAATTCCAGTCACAACTCTCCGGGTAGCTCTCTTGTAGCACTTTGTTTTTACCCAATGGCACCTGATCATCACTCATTAATAACTGTACACCTTTGCCTGAAGTACATGTAGATATTTATTTCTACAATGAATGCTAAAAGAAATAAGGATGATATTAAGAAGAAACATAGAGTGATCAGCTTAGACGATTAGCATGTTTTAACACATTTCTTTTTTATCTCATATATAAAATTTAATTAATAGATTTGAAAATCCTTAATTCCAGTCACAACTCTCCGGGTAGCTCTCTTGTAGCACTTTGTTTTTACCCAATGGCACCTGATCATCACTCATTAGTAACTGTACACCTTTGCCTGAAGTACATGTGGATATTTATTTCTACAATGAATGCTAAAAGAAATAAGGATGATATTAAGAAGAAACATAGAGTGATCAGCTTAGACGATTAGCATGTTTTAACACATTTCTTTTTTATCTCATATATAAAATTTAATTAATAGATTTGAAAATCCTTGGCAATGATCACCATTTTACACACATTATTTATCCTGATTATCGCAGATTCGATTATTGTGGTATTTTTCCGTGGCAGCAATAACCGAGGTATTCCTGTATATAATTAATACAGAATATTGTAACAAAATTTATAACATTTGGATTAAATAATTGCATTCTTCAATTCTGTGTGAAATTTATAATATTGTAATTCTTAAGCTGCATTAAAAGTAAAAAACACCAATTACTACTACAGATGTATATAACAATATAAAAATTTAATAGTTTTAAGTTTGGATTTTTGT
The DNA here is from genome assembly GCA_000484575.1 of Olivierus martensii. Taxonomy (NCBI): domain Eukaryota; kingdom Metazoa; phylum Arthropoda; class Arachnida; order Scorpiones; family Buthidae; genus Olivierus; species Olivierus martensii. The sequence continues at coordinate 8,126 of AYEL01047082.1, forward strand.
TAATAAAACTATGATAATTCAGAAATGAAACTGCCTCCCTGCTCAAATATTCCATTTTCAAATTTTTGAAAAAATTTTAACGATATTGAAATAGTAATTTTGTTTAGATTGCTGCTAAACTATGTGGTTTAAAATTTTAATACTGTCTTTCAAGATGATGGAGTTTTTGCCAGAAATTTCTCTTTAGTTTCAAAAATAAATTTTCAATTATAGTGTTAAACACAACTGTATTAATTGATCCAATTGATAACATTAATGGCTTACATACAGTATCCACAATATATTCAGTTGTTATAACCATAATTTTCAAATTATGAATTACAAACAAATCTCAGCAAATGTTATATTTTTAATTAAGAAGAATACATGTATTTTCTTAAATTGGTTAAATCATCGTTAATTTGTTTGGCTCCTGATTAAATATACTTTTTAATTAACAACCAAGTAACAAATTTTAAATCATTCAACTGCTTGATGGGAAAATAATAAAATAAATACAGCAAAACATGAAAAAATAATGTTATGTGCACTTTCATACAGTAGTTTCGGTGTAAAGACTGTCCACACAAATAAATGATAACGCATGATTACCATTGTTATCAGATACAATGCAAATGATAGATACCGCATACAGAGTAGAGTACTTGCACATCTTTGTACATCTATTGGTAACCTTTTCACACCACAGTTGCATTTCAATAATAAAAGTCTCTCGTGAATTCGAAACAGTAACATAAACAACCAGAAAATGATACCTGAATATGTATTACTGACTATTAATATTCCTACCAGTATTGGATGGTAACTGGATATCCCAAGATAACCAGCTGATACATCTATTGTAGAAAAACTATTGGAGTTACCTTGATAGAAAAATGAGCACATGGCCATCCAGGAATATACAATCGTTAAAGATTCAATACTTTTACTGACTAGTAACTTTGCAACTAGTTTCTCCTGCAGAATCATGCAAGCTACCATCATAATATTGTGAGGACGATGAAGTACAATTGAGAAAACAGTCCAACATTGCACTAGACATCTGACTAGTTTCCATTTCTCAGCCACATAATTGCCAACATCCATGTAATATACTTTGCAGTGATAGGTGAGATATTTTATAGTTATTGTTGCTAATAAGATGATATATACAACTTTAATTAAATAATTTGGATCACATTTATTAATTTTAACAAAAAATGCCAACTGTTCTGTACAAACTCTAAAAAAACATACGCATAAAATGCATATTGTCAAACAATAGGACTGCAGTGATTCCTTGTTGCGTACAATTAACAATATGATAAAAATTGTTGCCATAATTACAACAGTTGTAAGTAATAGTTTATTTTCGGGGAAATTTAAATAATCTCCAATATCTGAAAGATGTGCCCATTTAACACCGGAACGATTCCAACTGCGAAGAATTCTATTTAACAAAATCAACACTAAGCTAATGAGAAACTTGTGATTTTTAACGAAAATCAAGTGTTTTATACAACTCTCCTTTTGACTTCTATTATGTAAAGGCAATTCCATCTTCGACGATGAAATTTTTGAAGTTGTGTACAGATAGAGTTGACAGTTGCATTTCAATTCATTGCTTTCTTCCGATATTTCAAATGTAGAATATAAACATAAGATGAAATAAGAAACTGTGAGAAAATACCAAGTTTGATGTTCTTCTTCAATGAAACTGGATGAAAAAAGTGATATAACATACAATGCATTACCAAGCAGTAGGAAAATGTTAGTTTCTGAGGATAAAATGGATTTAATTAATGATACTGTTTTAAGAACATTTACAGATTTTATAAACAGCAAACTTGAACTGATAAATGCAACTGATACCAGTAATGCATTAAAAATGGATTTAAAAATAAAGCATTCCATAAAAAAATGATAAGAAGCAAATAGAAAAAGCAGTGATAGCAACACAGTTACTAATTCCATAAGAGAGAAGTCGAGTTTGTAGTAGCTCCACAGATTTTCTTTAGAAAAAGTTGCAATATATCCCCATAAAGAAATTGCAACATGCCAACCAATTACAATTCCAATAATTAAAGCAGTTATATCATATTTAACTGCAGTATTTGTCAAAATTTCTCTTACTTTTTTCATATAGGTAACATATTTTTCAATAATTTGACCAGCTAATGGATTAAGTTCTTCAGCAGGTGCTTTGATGTCATTTAAAGCAACCCATTTTTTATGAAGATGCAATACTTCAATCAAATTAGGCTTTGTTATTTGTTCATTACTATTTTCAAGTAAATATTTTAATTGTAGGGAATTATAATATAATGCATACAGCTGTCGTTCTAATGTGAACTTCGTCATGTTCATAAGTTCTTTTATCATGTGACCATAATTATTTTTTGGTATTGGAAATCCATAGAGAATAGAAAGAGTTGATGCAATATCAATCTGAAAAACTTCTGTTTGCACCTGGGAAATTTTATCTTCACCTGTAGATATAAAAAGAAGTGGGGTAGAAATTTCAAATTTTGACACTCCTCCATGATTTCCTCCAATACTCATTCCATGATCTCCTGTTACAGCAATTAAATCAGGTGAAGATGAAACTCTCTTTCTCTTTTTCAGAGCAGTATGAATCATTTCGATAACATTATCCATTTCTTGTAACTTTGGGGGCAAAAGTGAAGAATCTGGACCTGCTAAATGTCCAATATGATCTACACCAAGATAGTGAAGTATTAGTATATCCCAATCTAATGATGACAATTCAGACTCTAAGTGTCTTGTAACATTCTTATCAACTTCCGTATAATCAGAAACAAAGAACGAAGTAGTTCCATCACTTCGAGAGAAGTGAGCTGGAAAAAGTTTAAGCCAAGTGTCATCACCATAGAAGATTATTCTTTTAGAATGTTTAACAGCCTGCGTAACAAAATTATCTTCACGCAAAGATCCAGCATTCAGATTAAAAATCAAATCTACAAAACTCTGTAAACTGCCAGTTAGCATGGATTTAATTCTTGGTAATGTAACGGTTGGAGAATGACACCGACTCACAAACTTCAACGCTTGGCCCTCTTTGATCAGACTCTCCACATATGGCATTGTGATTTTATCATAGAAGCCTTGTTTCACTGAAGGAATGAAATCATCTCTAAGTGCATCAACAACAATAAATACTAACTTATCAATGGACTGAGTATAAATGCTTTTATCATCTCTAGAAGAGAGTGTTTTATAACTAGGAATGTCTTGAGATGTTGAAAATCCTGTTGATACAGTCCTTACAGGCAAAAATCCGACTAGAAATAGGTACATACTCATAACATTGAGTAAAATTGTAACTATTATCAAAACTGATAACCTAAAATTACCATTGGTGTTAGAGTTGTGCTGATCCATAACTTAAATATAAATAATATTTTTACGAATCCAATTTTAGTTTAGTTGTCTTTCAAACAACTTTATTGATCATTTATTGCCGAACAAAATATTCTTAATAGTCACTTTTTTGATAGATTTATAAGTTGCAATCTAAAATACACACTGTTCAACACGCTGCCCTCCATCTTGCGCATAAGTAACGCAAAACGAAAATTTTTATTAGGGAAATGCAAAATATAAATTAATATTACTAACAAACGAAAAATAATTAATATTACGATAAAAGTTAAAAAAGTTCTTAATAAAAAATAAAAAAAAGAAATTTAGAACTGACAAAAATAACTCAAGAGATGGAGCACATGTAGAACCACGTGTTCCGATTTCTGTGCGAAGTGAAATGTTACGAAAGTTTTAGTTGTTGTTTTGTATATTTAAGATATAATATACTTGTTATTGACCACGGAAGTGTAATGGAATCTGGAACAGCACCAATAAAAAAAGAGTAAGTAGTAACTATTGATATTTTAATATAACAGTATCGTTTTAAAATATAGATTGTTTAAATCAAGAAATTGAACGGAATATAAAAATCGATATCAGTGTATTCACGACACTGACAACTGTTAAAGTATACAATAAGAATAAAAACAAGGTAACCAAAAACAATAACTAAGCTAAATTATCTTAACTATGTTGTTAATTTTTTTTTAAATAAAAAGTTATGTATGCTAGCCATATTGCAGTTAATTTTCTTGTTTATAAAAAATAATTTGTTGAGGCTGTGTAAAAAATTGTGTGAAAACTTGTTAACTTTTTGGTAAACATTTTTACAGGTTTCTGCTGCCAATCCCGTGCCGTCAACTAAATTATGATTATATAACAAATAAATAAAATGTTATGTATGCTAACCATATTGCAGTTCATTTTCTTGTTTATAAAAAATAATTTGTTGAGGCTGTGTGAAAATTTGTTAACTTTTTTTACAGGTTTCTGCTGCCAATCCCGTGCCGTCAACTAAATTATGATTATATAACAAATTCTGACAAGAAGAAATTGTCTGGAGATGATAAAACAGATGACAAAGAAGAAAAGGCGCCACCGAGAAAAAAACTCAAAGGGCAGAACAAAAACCGGCCTCGAGAAATGAAAAAACCTAAAGCCGAAAAACTGTGTTTGAAATTTATATCCGAAGCTGGTTGTCCATTCGGTGACAAATGCTGTTTTAGTCACAACATTACAGAATTTATGAATGCCAAACCTCCTGATATAGGTAATCGTTGTTATTTATTTGACACGTATGGCAAGTGCCCGTACAGTTTTATTTGTAGATTTGGTTCGCATCACATTACTGACGAGGGTAAAAACCTAATAGATGAAGAGAAGTGGAGTAAATTTGATGGAAAAGTTTTTATGACAAATATATTAACGAGAGATTTACAAATTTCTCTTAGAAAGAGACAGTATGATTTCAGTAAAGCCGACAGTATTTTAAAATTAATAACCAGTGGGAAATTTCATCTACAGATGGGATCAAAAGATATCAATTCAAATAAAGCAGAAACAAAACAGCAAAACAGTATAGAAATTACAAATAAGTGCAATTATATAAACTCTTCAACTGATTTATTAGAATCATTTAATAAGTGTGTAGATGATGACAAAGATAATTATAATATATCTATATCAAACAAGGAAACAACTACTGATGAAACCACACTGACAAATATAGAAAATTCAAAACATATATCTGGCTGTGTTACTGATGAAGATATTATTAAAATTCGTAGTAGTGAGCGTCAAAAGGTTTGTAATCTTCATTATATTATTTTTATAATTTTATGTTTCATTTTATTTTGAAACTAAAAAATAAATAGTTGTATTTACCACACTACAAGTTTCTCAAATTGCAAACAGGTAGTACTTGATTTATGATGATTCAGTTTGAATCCAGAGATCTTAAGTCAAAGCAGGTCTGAAATACCCAAAATTTATGGATTGTCCATTATCAATATTTATTATTACACTTCACTATGTTGTAATAAAATTAACAAACACAAAAATACAAGAATCTAGCAAAAAGGATGCTTTCTGTATATCGGGCTATTTTCATGGATTCGTATGCATTCGAATTGCATTGACCAATCACGGAATTTACTGATTATATCTCTGTTGAAAGCTGATGGCATTATAAATCAAGGATTACCTGTATATAGTATATACGACCACTTGCTTTTTTGCATATAATATATATTAGGTTCTAAATTAATAACATTTGTAATCTTCACTAAAAGATAGGCATACTGAAGAGGGACTGAATATTGTCCGAAAACGTTATGTGCCAATAAAAGTTTTTTGTAACCTTGCTAATAGTGCTTATACAGTTCTTCGATTACCTGTATATTTATAACTTTTGTTCGTAATTTGAAATTTATTCTTAAACTAAACATATAGGTACTAAATACACTATGTATTTTATATTATGTAATATATGTTATCAAATGGATCAAACTGAACTTTCTTATATCACAGATTTGAATATCAATATTTGATTAAAATGTCAATATTTTAATAAATTTAATTGATTAAATTTGATTAAAATATTGACATTTTAATCAAATTTAATTTTTAAATTAAAACTATATATAAAGTTTTTATTAATGATAATTAATGTTATAGCAATTTTGAACGAGTATATCTTTCAAGAGCACTAATAATTTCAAATATGGTACAGTCAAACTTCAGTTCACAAACTTAATTCATTCCTGAAGGTTGTTCATAAACCGAAACTATTTTCCCATAGGAATTAATTAAAATGAATTAATCCATTCCTGGACCCCAGATGATTGCTTATTTAAATTTTTACAGCAGTACTTAGTGCACAAGTTCTTAACACAAAATCAATGGAAACTATTAAATCTATCACAAAAAAAAATAAACACAACACTAAGCAGATCATATATAAATGAAAACTTAATTTAATTTTACTATACCTGTATTGAGAAGAGTTGATGGCATTAGTGGAAGGTGGTGAGGAAGTGAAATGTTATTGTTCTGAAGGGAATTCTTTTTCTTTTTTCTGTCTCTTGGCACTACTCGACTCTGCTTCAGACCAACTTCACCTCTGTCTCATTAAAATGTTGTCTAGTGTGATTTGTTTTTGTCTACGTTTTAAAATATTTCTAAAGTGACACATGGCATTATCATTGAAAATGTTTATGTTGATGGCTTGCGTAAGACATCCGAGATGCTTTGTGTTCGAAAAATTTGGTCGTAAACCAAATTGTTCGCAAACTGAGGTTTGACTGTAAACAGATTTTAGAAAATTTTGAAAGCTACTAATTTATAATAAGCTATCTGAAGATTTCAAAAAATTTTTAGTTTTATATATTATACCTTAAATAAAAAAGGAATCGTTATCTGAAATTTGATTACTTTGCAAAATTTTTTCTTTGAAATATTTATCAAACAGTTGGCAGATAGGTAGACAGAAAATAATTCTCAATAGGATTGTACAATATAAGATAAGATCAAAAAGAAACGAAACTATTTAACTTAAAAAACAAATTAAAATAAAAAATATATATTTTAATAAAAAAAGAATTAAAACTAAGTATTCAGAGTAATATTTCCAGTTGACACCACTGAGTTTTTGTCATACACAATAGGTGTTTATCATAATTTTTGATCTTAAAATATTATCTGATTTTATTTTTTTTTTAAATTTTAGTATTTGAATAAAAAACAAGTATTAAATTTTGTTTTTTATTACAAAAATCATTTATAAAGACTTCAGAAATAATAAATCAAGCTTATGGAGACAGTCCCATGAAAAGAACAAAAGTTTACATTTGATACAAACAATTTAAAAATCGACATGAAAGCATTGAATGTGATTGATAAAAGCTAGTTGCACAACTTTCGGTTTAATCTGCAGAATACTTATTGGTAGAATAATTTTAACCCATTCAAAAATCTAAAGATTAAGTACAGACTAGGCATAAGTTAGCTACAGTTAGTTATCAGCCAGATAGTGTAAAGATAGTTACTGCACATGCATTTTACCATAGCAACTCATTTGAACATGAAGGCACCAATAAAGTTATTTACTGTTTTTGAATATTTGCAGCTCAGCTTTTAGTTCATTATTTTTAAAAATATTCATCAAATACTGTACATGTATGATTAAGCATGTACTAGCATAATATCTAAATACTTTGCAATAATAGGTCTAATGAAAATATAGGTCTGTATTTTTGGTTTATTATTTATTCTTGTAGATCAATATATTTGGTTATAATACAGACACACACATAGAGTATGTATAATATGTTAATGACAATTTACTTTATAAATTTAAAATAAAATAATGGACTTTTTAAAGTGCATATTTCACTTATCTTTGACATTAACCATAAAACTATTGATTTCCTTTAATTAAACTAAATCTCACATGAAAGTTATCATAGTGAAGGATAAATGCATGTATCTTTTTTAGAAATATTCATTCTGCATTGAGATAAATGTAATCCAAATAATCTAAATTGAGATTAGTTTAAACTTTGGATTCAGAGCTGCTATAGTCTGCCATATTTTTTTGCTGGATAGTCTATAGAATAAATTTTAAACTGGCTGGTTAAATTAGTCAGTAGTTTATCCTGGAGATTTGACATCGTGCAACGCAGCAAGCTAAATCTGCAGATTAAAACCTAATTTAACCTGTAGAAAAGACTCGTGCAACTGACCATAAAGGTCAGGCATAAGACATACACATAGAAAAACATTAGGATGATACGAACTGAAGAGTATAGCCATTTTCTGACTTATGTAAGAGTTATGTTTTTCATAAATTTACGCAAGTCAAATTTTACATAAATCAGAAAAATAATTTTTTAACAAAAATTCTGGATTAAAAACTGCCAAAACTAGATAACTATAATGATTGTACCTATACAAAATGTTATGCCACCACATTGTTCTCTGATTGAAAATGAGAACAACACTGCATGGAACCATATATTAGTAATATGATATATTTAAAATCAATATACAATGCATAAAAATATAAAAAAATCAAATAGAAGGAAGTTTAATCATGTAAATTAATATGTTCAAACTGTTACATACAAATATAGTAGTTATTTATGTTATATATTAGAAAACATTAAAAAATTTATGAAAAATATTTTATTTAGCAATTCTGTAGACCTTTTCTATTCTACTTAAGATTTTACTCAGATTTTACATTAAACAAAATAGAATATAGGAATTATTTTATACTGGTACTGTATTTGGAAATTAAAGAATATATGTAATAAATTTCCAAGCAATAAAGTCCAATTTACATGGGTCACTTATGCAAGTTGTAGAGTAGCTGTACTTTAAAATATATGTTTTTGTTAGTATTTACATGTTATATTCTTTGTTGAAACTTTGCAAATAACTGTTCTGGATAAATGCATTGCTTACAAAAATCCAATATTGAATAAATTTCAAAATATGTAACAAATAAAGTCAATTGATTTTAATTTGAATCTTTGTGAATATATTAAAAGTTGTAGCATATCTCCATTTTAAGAAATCACTTTCTATTTGACAAATGAGATTAAACTATTGTTTGTAAATTAATTTTTTCAGATTAGCTATTACATAATGAAACTATATGCTAACCTATAACAGATTAATTTTTCATTTCTAATATATATACTTTACTTTGAAATTTTATATCTTTTTGTATAAAAATTTAAAATTTTATTAAATAAATTTTAAACTATTCCAGATTGACTTTAAAGGAAAACTTTATTTGGCACCTTTAACTACAGTAAGAAATAAATTTTATTTTTATTTTAATATTAATAAATCAATTATGGAAAATATAGAAATTATTAATTTTTCAGCATATATTTAAGCAATATATTTTTTAAAATTTGTAAAAAAAAAATTTCAAGGTTGGAAATCTCCCATTTCGACGCATCTGTAAAGAATTTGGTGCTGATATAACTTGTAGTGAGATGGCTCTGGCTGTAAATATTCTGCAAGGACAGCAGTCTGAATGGGCATTACTGAAGCGTCATTCCTCTGAAACCATTTTTGGAGTTCAGGTAAGAATGTATGGAATTTTTTATATAAAATATTTAAATTAAAAGTAGTATTCAATGCTTGTTTCAGAAGTGATATACACTTGAGTTTAAACCTATAAGAAATGTATATAAAATGTTTTTCTGATATTTGTGTGACATTTCCAACTACAACTTTCAATTATTAATAATTTTTATTATTTTAAAATAATTTCAGTAATTATATATACAATTGATTCTTATTAATCACAGTAGTTACGTTCTGTAAATTCTTCACAAATACTGAACCATTGTGCCTGTGGGAAATATAATTAGGTTCCTGTGAACATTTTTTCTAAACATTTTCATTTTTGCTTTATCTGTTTTTTCTGTTTAAAGACTCCTTATTTATTGGGTATTACACTACTTACAATATATGCAGTGTACAGTATTATATACAGTATTATAATTATAGTAATCTTTATTTAATTTTTTAAAACACTAACTTTGTAGTAAATAAAATCTTTATATTTGATAGGTAGTTATTTGATGTGGCAGCTGACACATTGTTTTCCTGAATTGCATCGAAAAACTGTGTCTACCTTGTTTGCATCGCTTTTTGCCTCAGGTTTTTTAAAATCTTGGTGTAAGGAATAAATGCACAGGAAGTTAAGCTCCTAAATTTGAGGCTGCATTTAAGCATTAGGGTCATATTATTCTATGGGACCTGCAGATGATAAGAACAGGCTTTTGGTCTACCTTAATCTGTGAAGTGAGCAAGGATAGGAATGAGACTTTTCAGGCAGAACGACACAGAGACTACGAGTAAGAGTAACATTTATAACAGTATTTTCACCGCTCAGCGAAAATCCATAAATAAGTGCGAAAGTGCCACAAATATTGAATTTGTGGTTATAAATAAATTTTCACGAATAGTCGTACACGAATAGGGAATCTGCAAATACTGAGAATCGATTGTAATTAAAATCATAAAATTTGCAAAAACCTTAATTTATTTAGCATGTATTTATCCAATCCAAGTTTTAATATTAAAATACATTAATTTTATTTTTGATAGTTATTTTCAGTTAAAATCTATCTAAAATTAAAAAACACTGACAGTTTTCTGAACATATAAGTTCTGTTAATAGATATGCATATTATTTTACTTTTAATCTATATTACAAGTATAGATATGTATTGTATATTATTTTGATTGTCATCATATTAATTACATAATTTACATTAATGTAATTAACAATAACAATAATACTTGTAGTTTTAACAAGAGATAGAATGCATACTAAGTAGCTTAACCCTTTGAAGAATGAAGGATGAAGGGCAGAATCCCTTTCTCCTCCTATATTTATTATACCATATAATTTATACCCTTAAGTATACATAACTTAACCCTTTGAAGGATGAAGGGCAGAATCCCTTTCTCCTCCTATATTTATTATACCATATAATTTATTTTCTTAATTAGGATAATTTCAAAATAAAAGACACTTCATTGTTTTTGAAACATTTATTTTCAAAAGACATAATCAATATTTCAGATAACCAACAGACAGTCACAAAATTAGTTTCATTACATATTTAATAGTAACTCTTTAAGCATTACACCTATATTACATAAGGCAATTGTCGATCACATGAACATGCTATAGCCATTAGTGTTTCCGGGCGGGAATTTTTTCGTTTTCCAGTTCCTGAATCCCGAGAAAAATTTCTCGGGAAAATCAGCTCCTTGAATCCAGTAATACCCATAATGGGAAATAAATGTACTACCAATGTATCTTTTAAATATTTTTCTTATTTATCTCTATCTATAGTTACATTGTGTTACAATATTACATGCCATCAGAAATCTACACGCGACCCCAGAATCAGATAACACATGACCAGCTAATTTTAGCTCTTGTAAATCGAGCATTTCATCATGGAGAACAGAATACAGTTTGTACATATTTACACAGAAAAATATTAATTTTCACAACCCAGGATTTAACAACAAAGTCATAAAAATTACCTTCAATTTCGGATATAATATGATATTGTATTCAAATCCTGGTTGTGAAAATAAGTATTTATGTATAAATTGTTTCTGTTCTCCATGATGAATTGTTTCCACAAAGTGACGGCTAATATTACCAACTGCATTCGATCAATTTGTTTGAGGCTGATGATTGCGATATATGTGAGTGTTCTTGGTTCTCTCAGCTGCTGTAGGTAAATCAATCTATTTAGAAACAACTTTCACTGCTAATTATTCTAATATTACAATAATTTCCAATCTCATATCCAGGACCGGCTCAACATACGATCGAGCTGAGCGCCCGCTCAGGACACCAAAATGTGCTGGCGTATTTTGCATTTTGTTATTATTATTGTAGTAAGATAGATACAATTAATTTTTACACATAATTTAAATGGTGTATGGAATGGGGACCCTCTGGTGCTCCCAGAAGAAGGGTAATGATTCATGCAACAATATATAATAAACCGTATACTCAATGGTAATAAAGATATATAGATTCAAAGAATTTATTGTATACAATATTCGGTACATTATAAATCGGTAAACCGCAGACAAAATGATAACAGAAAAATAATACTATAAAAGTACAGAACGATTCAGAGTTTATTGTGAGTTGACCAAGTGAAATTTGAAGAAATAAATAAGAATAAGATATATTAAGAAACAATTTAATTACAAGAGCAGAGATAAATCCTTAATATGTCCAAAAAAACAATTTCAAATAAATTTTTTTTAATGTATTAATAGACACAATTTTAATATCAATGCAAGACAGATTTAAATTATTATACATGAAGAAACTTTGGATTTTTATATAGCATAAATAAACTATAAGAAAAACAAAAGCTTCTTAAAATTGTTGTAATTTTCAATTGACTCTAACTGCAGGATCAGAAGGTGACATAAATTGCATTGTTTTCTGCGATGAATTTGTTAGTATTAAAATACTTTTAAAGCCACTGATAAAATAATGCCGCTACAAGTTCTAAACATAACGAAATGAAAGATCTTTATTCAAATATCTCAATTGAATTAAGGATTTTATTAACAACAACTGTTTCTGTAGCTAGTGCAGAAAGAATGAGATTGGGAATATTATTGTGAGATTGTTTGATATACATATCACACAATGTATGATATACGTAAAAACTCACTATAAGGAGTTTTTTGATTAAATAAAGTTTGCATTAATTACATTTTTTATATTTCGGAATTCTCAGGAAATACGATTTCCCGTTCTCGATTCCTGAAGGTTCCAAAATGTCGGGAATTTGGAAACACTATTAGCCATATATTGTGTGGTATGAGTGTGCCACAACTGTATGGTGATTTTGAAATTATATTGATTGAATTTTCACATCAGTCTATCTGTACTTAAGTGCTGATACATCTGCTATAATATAACCTAAATTTTGCATTGTAGTATCCACAATTTGATTTTTTCTAATAATAAATTTTCAGTATTTTTAAATTTGTGAAATTTTTATAAGATTTTATTTAATCTGCATTTCATGAATATCAGTTTATTATATAAAATTGAGTATATTCTGAATAAAAAGTTATGGTTTGTAATTAATAAAAATCTTTAATAATTTTTTAATATTACAGAGTTTTTCATATTTTGCAGCTACCATGTTTCATTATTACTGATTATTACTTTTTCTTAATTTATTACAGATTTATGATATATAGTATAAAATTTGTTTCTTTTTCATTATATTGTACAACTTTTAATTTTTCAAAAAACCAAACATCAAATTAAACAGACTGGTTTTTGTGAAATGACAAAGATATCAAAAAACATCAGTCAACAACATCATGCAAATTCAATTTTGAGCAGAAGTTAAAGATGATATTATATAATATCATGGCATTCTGATTAAATATATAAAAAATACTCAAAAATAAAACTTATATTTAATAAACACTGCATTTATATCAATTTTCTATTAAATTTTATTCTTGTTTCTTTTTGTTCATGTATATCAGAAAATATTTAAATTTAGATAAATGATATTTTTAAAATGAAATTTTATTCTTTATTTTTATTTGTAACTCAGTGTTTTATTTGTCTTAACTCAGTTTTTATTTTATTTTATTAGCTCTGTGGTGCATTTGCAGATGTTATGACACGTTGTGCACAATTAGTATGTGATAAAGCAGATGCAAATTTCATTGATATCAATATGGGTTGTCCAATTGATCTTATTTACCAAAAGGTTTGTTATCTGAAATTTTTTTCTTAGTGTAGTTGTACATTCAAATTGGAATAATTCTAGATTCAAGAACGTTTTTAGGGTGCAGGATGTGGTATGATGGGGCGTCTTAAAAAATTAGAAGAAATTATATTTGGCATGTCTTCTGTTTTACCAATCCCATTAACTGTCAAGATGAGAACAGGAATTCATGAAAATAAGAACATTGCTCACAATGTTATCAATAGAATGCATGACTGGAAAGATCGGATAGATCTGATTACTGTAAGTATTTATTTTTTAACCTTTTGCTTTATTTCATCTAATAAAATAGTCAAATTCATTGCTAGTGCTAAAATTGCATTATTATTATTCTGTAATTTCTGTAGTAAAATCTGCTGCTATGTAATTATATTGCTGTATTTCAAGTGTTGGCCATATTGTTATGTAGAAGCAAGCTAGACTTGCAGCATGAAGATATCTTTCAGGTACCATATCTTCAGATTTTTTTTTCAGTGAGATTAGATCCAATCTGTTGATACTTCAACCTAGAGAAACATTGCAGAAAGATGTTATCCAGCCCATGATGAGCTTCAAAATGGCTGTTACCTATTTATCTCTCTGATAGTGTTTCCTGTTTGGTATCTGTAGATCCCTGGAGTTCATGAAATCAATTTAGGGGGGAGACAAAACATTGCAGAGAGATGTTATCCAGCCCATGATGAGCTTCAAAATGGTTGTTACCTATTTATCTCTATGATAGTGTTTCCTGTTTGGTATCTGTAGATCCCTGGAGTTCATGAAATCAATTTAGGGGGTCTGTGGCTTACTTTTAAAAAGGGATTTCATAGCTCTTAGCTAATTGGGAACCATTGCTCTATGAGATTCAACAACATACCTTTATCAATTAATTAACCAACAAATCATACTATTTATCAGTAGATTATTGAAACTTGAAAAAATTTATTGATATTGATTAAATATTGTAATCCTTCATAACCAGTTTTGTAACATACTTCTATAAAATCAGCATTAGATTTAGGAAACTTTATATATGTTTTATTTTTTAAATATCCTTGAAACATCATTAGTCAGTTAATATCCTATTTTCTTTGTTATTTTGCATTATTTATTCTTTTGCCTGTGGTAATTTTCTTCCTAAAATTTTTAAGTTTTATGATTGAAATATTTTCTATCATGTAATTTCTTATGATGGAGTTTATATTATTGCTTGATCATATCCTGAAATTTTAAAAATTTTGTCAGTTTTTGATTAACATAAGTACATTTTTTAACCATATTCTAAGTCATTAATCATTCAATTAGCATGTTTGCCTAAATATTTCTGATGTAAATAAAAATATATGTTTTTGAAAGTTGATATGAAAATCAGTTTAATTAACATAAACAAATCAAGATTAATAGAACATAATAGTAAATGTTTGCTTTCATTTATCCTAAAACTATAAACAAATATTATTATATGAATATGCTCTGACATACATATGTTTTGACTTATATAGAGTTTCACAAAATGATCCACTTGTGTAAGTCATGGATTTTCTGTATATACATGAATTGTTTACATAATTGATTTTTTTATATAATATTCAATTACTATTAAAATTGCTAACATTAAAAATAAATAATCAAATTAATCTTTTCAATGTATTCTTTATTAATTAAGCATAGTGTCTGGCAATGTTTAAGTCCCCTACTCAGCATTTTTGCCTGCTATGTTGACCAAGAAGGATATTATAAGCTATGCAAGTATAATGCCATTGATCCTGTGAAATGATTTGACAATATTCTTGTTGATAATTGTTTAATCATGTGCACAGACAGTTTTTTTTTATTTCAGTTTTAGGCTGGGCTAATTGTTGATCATTTGACCTTTTTTATATAACTAAGCAGTTGTGTTAATAAAATGTTGGATAAAATTAATGTTAATATTGTATTTTTAAAATTAAAGAAAAAAGTACATAAATTGAGTGTTTTAGATTCTATCCCATCATTTTCTATAAAAATGTTAATCTCAGTTACATAACTTTCATTTATGCAACTGAACTTACTTAACCAATTTATTATTTAAATCGATAGTTAAGTGTACATAGAATATAATGTATGTATATCTATCATTATATTCTGTATACACAACTTACTACTAAATTTATGCAATTTTAACTTACAAGGAAGGTTAGGCAACCCAGAATTCAAAAAATTCTGAAACTCTGTGTGCAAGTAGTGTATGTAGTTCATCCTTAACACAAAACTATTTTTTGTTTTTGCCAAATAATGTTATGAGGGGGTAGCAAGTAGTGTATTTAGTTCATCCTTAACACAAAACTATTTTTTGTTTTTGCCAAATAATGTTATGAAGGGGGTGAAATAACCTCTCGAAAAAAACGTTTTGAAATGAAAATCCTGGCAGCGCTGATTACCAGATTTACTATTTACCAGCGTTGTCTACAGGTGCTAGTATATTTGACTGATGTATTGTTGTATTGAAATATAACAATTAAAACATAACTTGAAACAACAATACATCAGTCAAATATACTAGTGCTTGTAGACAATGCCGGTAAAAATAACAATTAAAACATAACTTGAAACAACAATACATGAGTCAAATATACTAGCGCTTGTAGACAATGCCGGTAAATAGTAAATCTGGTAATCAGCGCTGCCTGGATTTTAATTTCAAAATGCTTTTTTTCGAGAGGTTATTTCACCCCCTCATAACATTATTTGGCAAAAACAAAAAATAGTTTTGTGTTAAGGATGAACTACACTACTCGCACACAAAGTTTCAGAATATTTTGGAATTTCCGGATTGCCTAACCTTCCTTGTTAGATGAATTCATTAGAGACCTAAGATGGGGAATCTTTTTGGTTCAGAGTTGAGTTTTTATTAAAATCTATTGAGTAGGTGTGGAATTTTTCATCAGGACAAAGTTCAAGAGCTGATTTTTATTTAAGCAATGAAAATTACTATTTTATAAGAACTTTTCATTCTTGTTTTAAAACAAAAGTTCTATTTTCATACCATATATGATAAAAATTTTTGAATATAGCTTCATGGTAGATCAAGAGAACAAAGATATACTAAGTTAGCTGATTGGAATTATATTGATCATTGTGCAAAGCTTGCTGCTCCTATTCCACTTTTTGGTAAGTATTCAATACAATATTTTTTATATTCAAAAAAATATATGTTAAAATTGATCATCTGATGAATTATTAAATGATTTAATTTTAAAATGTGCAGTATAAATATCTTGCAAGAATTTTAATTATTTATTTCACTATGTATTTTTTATATTAAAAAAAATATATGTTAAAATTGATCATCTGATGAATTTTAAAATGTGCAGTATAAATATCTTGCAAGAATTTTAATTATTTATCTCACTATGTTCATAACACAAAATTCATAAATGATTTTAACTTTTTACAGTAAAAAATATGTAAACCAATTATTTCTAACACTTGATAATGATAGATTTATTTTTAATAATAATTTAAGCTTCATTTAAAATTAGGAAATATTTATGTCATCAACATTTTTAATTTTTTTTATTACAATAAATCATCACAAAACAATCAAGTTCTGTTTTATTTAGAAAGTTGTAAAATCTTGAATTTCCATTTTTTTGAATTCTGATCAAGAATATTTGAAATTTTGATGATTTTATCATTTTCTCATTTAAAATTTATATTCCTTTAGATAATTATATAACTTTTTTTTATTACAAATTGATTTATTACAAATTGATTTATTTAGATAATTCCTGCAATTATATTTTTTTTCCGTGAAAGTTAAAGCTAGTGATAAAAATTAATACAATTATAAACAAAAATGATAAATATAAAAAAAAATCTTTGCCAATTTTATGATACTCTTATTATCTATTGCACTACAATAAGTTGAATTGTAATTTCATCCATATTTCTTAACTGATTAGCTACTAAGTTGTTTTTGAAGCTTCTAATAACAAAGTTTATATTTTCATAATTCCAAACTAATTAATTGGTCAATACATTTTTTTAGTAATAAATTCATAATATTTAATAAATTTTAATGGATATACATCATTATATATTAACAAAAAATAATCAGATAAATTCATCTGCATTTGCAGAATAAAGAGAGGTTTTTCTTTATAAAATGTAAAAAAAAAAATTGTAAGGCTGCCAAGGTAAATCAGATATGCATACATTTGGTTGTCAAAGTGTTAAATGTAAAAACAATAAACTTTTGAAAATACAGATTTATTTCACTAACTAAATTAAAAATTTACCATCTGTAATTAATTCTGTAATGAGAAAAATCATGTAACTATTATAATCCAATAAGATTCTCTTATGATATTTTAAGTGAATAAAACCAATCAGCTATGTACTGTATATCACATGATAATTAAGATTTAATAATATCAGTTATAGAGTACATTTCAAATAAACAACACTACTTGGAATTAACAATAAAACAATAACTAACTACTAGTGTTTAATTGATATGTATTATCTAACTGATCCAATCTATATTCTGCTCTGGCTTAACCATAGAGAGCTTGTGCCTATAGAATTGGGATTGTAACTCTTCTTCTTGTTTGATATATGTAATTATCTAAATTGTGATTATACAATGCTCTCTTATGATAATCCATTCTTATGATTACCCTTACAATATTTCAAACTTGCTATTTTTACAGCATATTGATTGGAAATACTTTTTTTGTTTTAATTAAAATTTACAGTTGGCCAATTGCTGAATCTAAAGTAATTGCTTACCACCTTGGAGACTGGGTTCAATTCTAAAGATTTTATCATCTTATCTAGAGGTTTTTTTATAGATTCTTATAAAATCTCTAGAATTGTTTTTAATCATAAGATTGGTTCTTGGTTCAAATCTGGACAGTTTTACCACCTCAGAAGATCTGGACTTCCATTGTCTTTTATTATTACTGCTAAAATTATTAATATTGTTGATTGTTTTTGACTTTTGTTTTTTTTTTTTTACCTATAATTGGGTTATCAAAACATAACCCGATTTTAAGTAAAGAAGCATCAATATAAAATATTTGAAGAGAAGACTTTCCAGGTGTCCCAATTGTCCAGCTGGTAGCATTATCCTAAAGATCCTCAGTTTGATTGTTGTGAGTGTAGTTTGTTGGCTTGTCCAATATATGTGATTTAGACAAATTGAAAAGCTACATTCCCAATTGGTTTACCCTATAAGACCAAGCCCCTCTAAGGCTTGAAGCTGAAGCAGAATATAGATTAGCTCAGTCAATTAATATATATCAAATAAACAGTTCTGTTTGATTGTTAATTCTTAATAGTGTGTTCGTTTGAAATATGCTATATTCATTTTCAGATAAATATTAAAATTTCTAGTTTAGTTATTGATTAATAGATGGAGCCACATTGACTAAAATTTATTTAATCATTAATTTCAATTTTTTGTTAAATTAATTTGTAATGTTAGGATTATTTTAGTTAGTATTTGACTAAGATAACCTTATCTATTCTATTCTTATCTTTTAAGGCAAAACATATTTGTTATCTATAAGTTAAATAGTTGAAAATAATACACAAAAGCTCTTTAGCAGTCAAAAGATTTTATTCAGTAACGATTTCAACGCACTTGGCATCTTCTTCAGCTACTACAACACGACTAATCTTGCCACATTAGAACAGGAGACCTAACTACATAAAACAAACAAACACAACAAAGATTTAAAAGGCTTTAAAGCCATCCTGTTATACTCACAAAAATGCACACAAAAAACAAATCTAAACATATCACTTCTGATTTTTACTTTATTATGTTGTAACATTATTATTATTATTAGTATTTATTATTATTATTTATTTTTTGTAGGAGTGGAATTTGTAGTAGTAATGTGTAAATATCTATACAACGTCTCTTATGATGTCATTTTTGAGTTGTTTATTTTTGTAGGGGTTGCTTTCTCTCGTTCTGTATATTCATTGCAGCTGAGGTTGACCTACTGATAAGATCGAAAACGTTTAATCCTGTTTAGAGCTTTGTTTTTTGTATGCATTTTTGATTTAAAAGGCAGGTCTACATCTGGAAGCACTCTCCTTTAGTACCCCACCTGCCAGTAAAGCCATACATTTCGTTACGTGACTAATCTTCTAGGAATACATTAAGTATATTATAAACAAAATTATACAAATTTTTAAAACTCAAAATCCCAAATTAAAAATCCGTAGTTATCTGCAATCATTAAAAATTAAAATAAAAATAAAAAGGTAAAATCCTTCACAAGAAGCAGTGCACCCTTATGGGAGTATCGAAAACCGGCTGTAGTGTATCCTTTAGTCTGCTTTGTTGACTTTAAATAATCATCTCCATGCACTAGGGATTGTTTCCGGTTCTGTGAAATTTATCACACTTCCTCTCTTTTTCTTTTTGAGGATTTCTAATGCCTTATCTTTGTCGTGTTTGTTTGTTTTATGTAGTTAGGTCTCCTGTTCTAGTGTGGCAGGATTAGTCATGCTGTAGCAGCTGAAGAAGACGCTAAGTGCATTGAAAACGTTACTGAATAAAATCTTTTGACTGCTTTTGTGTATTAACCAAGTCAAGATCTCATTACTTAAACTGCTTAAACTCTTACTTCAATCAAATACAAAAATCAGCACTATTTTGCAGTAGAGAAAACTTTTATTTTTTAAAAAAACATCGCTAACGTTTTCGGTTTTACACCATCGTCAGGCAACATACGAATTATAACGGAATTCCAAAATAGAAGGCCAGAAACTGCTGCCAAGGTTACAACAAAACACTAGAATACACCGCATTATCTTTCATTTAAATTTAAAACCAGTGCGAATTAAGAAAACATATTAAATAGAATTTAGAAAATATAAATAACCAAAATTGTGGTTGTGACTGTTACGCGGTGAACCTTTAACATTCAAAGTTAATAAATATTAGATAAATAAACATAATAAATATTTGTGACGTATTTGTGCGTATCTCCATATTTGTGACGGCTCCCAAGCAAGTTTATCATTTATGGGTTTTCTTTTCTCTTTCTCTTCAAAATTTCTAGCGTTTCGGTAATTACTGGTTGTGTATGCTGTGGAATCTTTTTTATCACTTCAGCTTTATCCCATAATATATCAATATCCTTCTCGTAAGCTTCTTGCGCAAGCTAGGTGTTTAATCTAGCCTGTTTTATATCTTTCTTATGTTCATCTAATCTTCTGGCTAGCTTCCTAGTCGTAACCCCTATGTATGCCGTTTCTTTATTTTGTTCTTTTTCTTCTATGGGGATTTTGTAAACTCCTTTCTGCTCAAGCTTACGCAGGTGGTCCTTATCGTTTCTTATTGCATTAAAAACAATGGTTGCTCTTTCTGGAGCGATTCTTTTATTCTTATCTTTTGCTACATTCCTCAGATTGTATGGAACAGGGAGAAAATCTGATCTATTAATTTCTCGTGATTCTAATGAATTATTCCCAGTGGAGAATTTTCTCTTGACCTTCTTTAGAATCTGGGTCAAAAACGATCTTGTGTAACCATGCTGGACTCCTATGCTTCTAATATAATCTAGTTTTTTCTTTAGATCTTGTTCACTACAATATATTAGAGCTCTTCTATATAGGCTTCTAAATGCTGCTCTTTTATAACTTATGGGATCATTTGACCAGTTCGGTATGAGTATCGGTTGGTATGTTGGTTTTCTGTAAACCTTTGTTATGATCTTTGGCCCTTGTACCTGTAATTGAACATCCAAATAGTGTATTAATTCCATACTTACCTGCTCCTTTTTTACCTTTAGGCAGAACTGGTTTAAGGTAAAACTTTCCATAAAGATGTCGACCTCAGAATCATCATGCCATACCATCAGAATATTATCAACATATCTATTAAAGAATTTCATCTGCGGTTGGAACTGTGGTACTTTCTACTGATCTTAACAGGATTTCTGCTAACGTTCCCATTGGAAGCCGCATAGTGGGAACGTTAGCAGAAATCCTGTTAAGATCGGTAGAAAGACAGCTACTACCACAGTTCCAACCGCAGATAAAATTCTTTAATAGATATGTTGATAATATTCTGATGGTATGGCATGATGATTCTGAGGTCGACATCTTTATGGAAAGTTTTACCTTAAACCAGTTCTGCCTAAAGGTAAAAAAGGAGCAGGTAAGTATGGAATTAATACACTATTTGGATGTTCAATTACAGGTACAAGGGCCAAAGATCATAACGAAGGTTTACAGAAAGCCAACATACCAACCGATACTCATACCGAACTGGTCAAATGATCCCATAAGTTATAAAAGAGCAGCATTTAGAAGTCTATATAGAAGAGCTCTAATATATTGTAGTGAACAAGATCTAAAGAAAAAACTAGATTATATTAGAAGCATAGGAGTCCAGCATGGTTACACAAGATCGTTTTTGACCCAGATTCTAAAGAAGGTCAAGAGAAAATTCTCCACTGGGAATAATTCATTAGAATCACGAGAAATTAATAGATCAGATTTTCTCCCTGTTCCATACAATCTGAGGAATGTAGCAAAAGATAAGAATAAAAGAATCGCTCCAGAAAGAGCAACCACTGTTTTTAATGCAATAAGAAATGATAAGGACCACCTGCGTAAGCTTGAGCAGAAAGGAGTTTACAAAATCCCCATAGAAGAAAAAGAACAAAATAAAGAAACGGCATACATAGGGGTTACGACTAGGAAGCTAGCCAGAAGATTAGATGAACATAAGAAAGATATAAAACAGGCTAGATTAAACACCTAGCTTGCGCAAGAAGCTTACGAGAAGGATATTGATATATTATGGGATAAAGCTGAAGTGATAAAAAAGATTCCACAGCATACACAACCAGTAATTACCAAAACGCTAGAAATTTTGAAGAGAAAGAGAAAAGAAAACCTTATAAATGATAAACTTGCTTGGGAGCCGTCACAAATATGGAGATACACATTGAGTAAATGATGACCTTGAAGAAAGAAGGCAAAGTTTTTAGCCGTATAGAACATGGAAACGGGGACGGAATATTTTTAACAGACTGTTTAGAGTTTAAATGGAAAGACTTGTTTATAATTTATTTATTATGTTTATTTATCTAATATTTATTAACTTTGAATGTTAAAGATTCACCGTGTAACAGTCACAACCACAATTTTGGTTATTTATATTTTCTAAATTTTATTTAATATGTTTTCTTAATTCGCACTGGTTTTAAATTTAAATGAAAGATAATGCGGTGTATTCTAGTGTTTTGTTGTGACCTTGGCAGCAGTTTCTGTCCTTCTATTTTGGAATTCTGTTATAATTCGTATGTTGCCTGACGATGGTGTAAAACCGAAAACGTTAGCGATGTTTTTTTAAAAAATAAAAGTTTTCTCTACTGCAAAATAGTGCTGATTTTGTGTATTATTTCTAGTTTGTGTTTAGTGCAGTCTCATTGAACTTATATTATGTTAAATAGTTGTATTTCTTATGACCAAATTGGCATTAGTCTTATCTACTGGCTTCAAATATCAATTCTTAATAAATTGCAAAATTCTATGATGAAAAATTTTCACTCCTTGAGTTCTATAAATATTGTATGATATTTAATGAACCATCATAAAATATATTTTATTCATTTACACAAAAATTAATTATTATATTATAAATATTTTCTTTAGAAATAAAATTTCCTAAATTTACAAATGCTAATTTAAATAGAAGTTACAGGCATATACATATTAGTGAACGTATTAATCAATAATTCAAGCACTTAAGTGCTATCTTATTTATAGAATCTAATATTCATATCACAAGGATTCACATCATTTCACTTGAGCAATACAATACTTGATTGTATTGCTCAAGTGAAATTTTTGTTTTATTTGCTATAGAATTAATGATATTTTTGGAACATACTTCTATATCATTTTAAAATCTAAAATTATGAAAAATTATACAGTAGATCCTTATTTAACATTGCCTCGGTTAACATCATTTCTCTAGTCTGCTCTAATCTATTGCCAGTAAAGTTAAATTAATTAATTAAAACCTTAAAGATTTTAAAGCAGTAAAATGAAATAAAGTCTTATTTTCTTACATTTCTCTTTCATAATATAAAGAAAACAAGATTGAAATCTAAAATAGTAATAGAAAACAAGTAGCAAGCATATTTTATATGAACACTAACTCAAATGTACAATATCATCTATGAACAATATACTAATTAAACTATATAACATACAAGATATTTGGCTAGATTTAACATTCTAACCTTAACCATTCAAAAACAGTGGACATTCAAACTGCTGAGTTACTTTTAATATATTCAGAACTATTTATTTTCATTGGGGAAAAAATATTCTAAATTGTTGGAGATGATATTGAAGGTATATCAATTAATTTTTTATTTTTAATTATTTAAAAATGATTTTGATATTCAAATAGTAAAGATTCCTCTATAATTTTTTGAAATTATTTAACTGATTTCTGCAATAATTATTACTGTTATAGGAAATTATAGATTCCCTGTAATAATAATAATTTATTAATAATAACTATGGAACTACTTAATAGATTTTTTTTATAACATTCAGCTTATAGATTATGCCGCTGAAGGAGAAGTTTCTTTTTTTGGTATATTTGGGCAAGTAGTGGCCAGTGGCTAACTAGTTATACATAAACTTCTATAGGGAATTTGTGTTTTCTGCATTTTGAGTTTGATCGCTTACTGACAAATTCGTGTTCGACCAAGTCTTGTGAACAGAAACCTGTATTAAAAAATAAAATTTTTCACCATGCAGAGCTTGATGTTGGCTATAATGTACTTTGTATGATTTATAACCATTACATTATATTCTACTATCTGTTATGAGATGTTAAGATTTATAAAAATATAATTAATTTGAATATTAGTTTTATTGAATGCTTTTGTATATCTTATTACTTCATTGTATTTTAGGATATTGGTAGTTCTCGATTTATGAGTTCCCAGGTTTGAATTTTTTTCAAATATAAAGTATCTAAAAAAAAAATATGAACATTAATTGCAAAAAATATAAGTGCTAAACATTCATAAAAAAGCATTTCAAACCACATTGACTTTACAGTTTTTGAGCAAGAAAAACAACTGAATTTTCTGTTTCTAAACTGTATGATCATTTGCCAGTGGATAGAATGTCTAATGATGTCAAGAAAGATTAAATGGGGATCTTGGCAGTGTGCCTCAAGGCAACATTGCCAGCCTACCAGTCCCATGTCCTCGCTTTTCTAATATTGAACAGTCACCTCAATCTATATTCAACTTCCTTGGTGGCTCCTGAGACAATACTGGTTTTCATTGCCATTTTCCCTAAACTTTTATGAAAAAAATTACTGTAAATTGCAAACTCCTCATTTGTTTATAATTCTACAGGTTTTACAGATTATATAATATAAAAGAATAAATTTTATATACATTTCCTTAAAACTTTTTACTGTTTAGAAGGGAAAAATAGTCTTTTAAATCATTTTCAGATTCTGAAAGTTTGGCATCTGATGCATATGTAGATGCAGTTGAACTTTCATCTCCTCCTTCTTCTTATCATGAATGCAAATCAGATTCAGAAAGTTTATTATTAGAAATTTATACTGATGCAGTATTGGGAAGCCTCCCAGATGAAAGAGCAACACGCCTCCACTGCAGCCATCCACTAATTATATCTTTCCTTTCCTATATTTACCCTCCAGACATCCATCCTATATCCATATCCAGCATATAGTTTTGTTAATTGCACTCCATTCATTCGTTTCACATGGCCAAATTATTTTAAAGTTGATTTACATTCTACATCTACGGACCCTATATATGTTATAATAAAAAAATGTGCTATTTACCATTTACAACAATAACATGCCTGTATCCTTGTAATAGGGTGGACAATGCTTAAGAAAAAAGAAAAGAAGAGAAAGACAGAAGGGGAAAAAAAACACTCAGATATCACCAATCAAATGCCACTATACATCCCCCATATCCTCAAATAGTCATTCACTTGTTCTCTCAATTCTTTTCTTGGCTTTCCTTTTCAGAAAGTTTATTATCAGAAATTTATACTGATGCAGCATTGGGAAGCCTCCCAGATGAAAGAGCAACACGCCTCCACTGCAGCCATCCACTAATTACTTTTACTTAAAATTCGATTGTTGTGAAGTTGAGAACATATATTTTAATCCATTTATCAATCACTTCTGAAAACAACTACATTATTTATTTTCTGAATGTGTCATTTAGTTTGGAATGATTAATGTTCAGCACTTTGAAATTGTTTATTAAAACATTGCTTAATATTTATAATTTAATATTAAAAGATCTTCAAATAATCTGTGGAAAGTGCTAAAAGAATATGGTGTGAATGTACAGCTGCTTGGACATTGAGAGTAGTGTATGCTAATAATTCTGCAAGTCTAAGTAAATGAAAATATGCCAGAGTGGTTTACAATTGAGGAAAGGGTGAGACAAGTGCTGTGTGATTTTCCCTGTGGCTGTTTAATGTATATATGAATGCATGTGTGAGGGAAACTACTAGTTAGGTGTGAAAATGAATGGTGAGTATGTATGCTGTCTGTTGTATGCTTATGATACTGTTCTCCTCTCAAAGAATGAAAAAGGTTTGATGATACAATTGTACAATTGAATCAATCATCTCAGAGGAAACAGATGAAAATAAATGCATAGAAGACAAAAGTATTTGTGTTTGAAAGGGATAAAGAATGTACAAGATGTGAGATTGAATTGAATAGGGTGGATTTGGAGCAGGTGAATGAGTTTGTATTCTTAGGAACTATGTTTGAGAGAGGAGGCCATATTGATGAGAAAATACTGGATTTAAAGGTGTGGATGCACTTGCAAGTATGCTAGGAATGAGAATCTGTCAAAGAATGCTAAGATGGCTATTTATCAGTGTGTGCTGGTTCCAACATTGATATATGGATGTGACACCTGAATATGGGACTGAAAGAAACATAGAAGAGAGATTTGATGTTCCAATGCACTCAAACATTTGAGTGCATTGGATGAGATATTTGAGAGATGTAACTAGAGTGACATGATATGATTATGTCTCAAATGATAAAATATGAAAGCAGCATGGAGTGAAAAGGAGTGTGATAGATGTAGAATGTAAATCAACTTTAAAATAATTTGGCCATGTGAAACGAATGAATGGAGAGCAATTAACAAAACAATATATGCTGGATGTCTGGAGGGTAAATATAGGAAAGGAAAGCCAAGAAAAGAATTGAGAGAACAAGTGAATGACTATTTGAGGATATGGGGGGATGTATAGTGGCATTTGATTGGTGGTATCTGAGTGTTTTTTTCCCCCTTCTGTATTTCTCTTCTTTTCTTTTTTCTTAAGCATTGTCCACCCTATTACAAGGATACAGGCATGTTATTGTTGTAAATGGTAAATAGCACATTTTTTTATTATAACATATATAGGGTCCGTCATAAGAATGGGCAATTTTAAAAATTGAATATCTCATATATTTAATTCATTTTTAAACTCTTGCTTATGGAATATGTAAAAACATTAAATAGCATTTACTTTACATGTGTTTAGCTTAACATATCCTGAAGATAATGTTCCATAGATGGCTACCCTCTCTCTCTCTCTCACTACACACTCCTGTAATCTTAATTGGAAATTATCCATTACTTTGCATAACATTTGAAGAGGAATCTGTGCTATCTCTTTCTGGATTCTTTGTTTCAGTGATGGGATATCTTTTGGTACTGGAGCACTAAATCAGGGCCGGATTTACCTATTGGCTGACTAAGTTGTATCCTAGGGCCCCGCGATTCTAGGGGCCCCAAAACTATCAATCAGTTTTCAATTTTTATGACATATCCTGAAGATAATGTTCCATAGATGGCTACCCTCTCTCTCTCACTACACACTCCTGTAATCTTGATTGGAAATTATCCATTACTTTGCATAACATTTGAAGAGGAATCTGTGCTATCTCTTGCTGGATTCTTTGTTTCAGTGATGGGATATCTTTTGGTGCTGGAGCACTAAATCAGGGCCGGATTTACCTATTGGCTGACTAAGCTGTATCCTAGGGGCCCCAAAATTATCAATCAGTTTTCAATTTTTATAAACTTTTAATAAGAAAAAATGGGGTCAGTTTTCAACTTTTATAAACTTTTAATAAGAAAAAATGGGTTTTTAGTGCTAGATAGAAAGTAAAATTTTAAAGGGTTCTTATAAGTTATAAGGATCCTTTAAAATTAGACGTAGCTGATTTGAATTGGTTCTTTATAAGTTATAAGGAACCTTTAAAATTAGATATAGCTGATTTGAATTTTTAGGGGCTCCAAAGCCTTGCTCATCCTAGGGCCCCCAAAAATGCAAATCCGGCTCTGCACTAAACACTTTACTTTTTAAATATCCGCAAAAGAAATAGTCACAAGCTGAAAGATCCTGCAAGCCCGCAGACCAAGGCAAATTCCAATGTCTTGAGATGATATAATTGGAGAACAATCTTTTGATGACATCCATGGATATCTTTGCTGTGTGATTTGTTGCCTCATCTTGTTGAAATCATGTTTCTCTGTTAATTTGAGGGTAAATTGTCAACCATGGAATCACAAATGTGTCTAGCATCTGCACATAATGCTTAGCATTTAGTCACACAATTCTCATTGTCATCTTCAAAAAAGTAGGGACCTATAATCCTGAAAGATGAAATAGCACACCACACTGTCACTTTTAGAGATTGCATAGCATTTGAATAGGAATCTGTGCTAAGTAATGGATAATTTCCAATTGCTGAAAGATCCAGCAATCCTGCAGACCAAGGCAAATTCCCATGTTTTGAGATGACATAATTGGAGAACAATCTTTTGATGACATCCATGGATATCTTTGCTGTGTGATTTGTTGCCTCATCTTGTTGAAATCACGTTTCTCTGTTAATTTGAGGGTAAATTGTCAACCATGGAATCACAAATATGTCTAGCATCTGCACATAATTCTTAGCATTTAGTCACACAATTCTCATTGTCATCTTCAAAAAAGTAGGGACCTATAATCCTGAAAGATGAAATAGCACACCACCTGTCACTTTTTCATTAGAGATTGCATAGCATTTGAATAGGAATCTGTGCTAAGTAATGGATAATTTCCAATTGAGGTTACAGGAATATGTGGAGAGAGAGAGAGAGAAAGCAGCCATCTATTTGGACATTATCTTCAGGACACGTCATGCTAAACACATATAAAGTAAATGCTATTTAATATTCTTACATATTCTAAAAATAAGAGTTTAAAAATAAATATATGAGATATTCAATTTTTAAAATTGTTTATTCTTCTGGCAGACTCCATGTATTAATGTAAATATTCTATTCATTTACTATCAAAATTATTTGTGGTTTAAGTAGTTCCTGTCACTTTTTCATTAGAGATTGCATAGCATTTGAATAGGAATCTGTGCTAAGTAATGGATAATTTCCAATTGAGGTTACAGGAATATGTGGAGAGAGAGAGAGAGAAAGCAGCCATCTATTTGGACATTATCTTCAGGACACGTCATGCTAAACACACGTAAAGTAAATGCTATTTAATGTTCTTACATATTCTAAAAATAAGAGTTTAAAAATCAATATATGAGATATTCAATTTTTAAAATTGTTTATTCTTCTGGCAGACCCCCTGTATTAATGTAAATATTCTATTCATTTACTATCAAAATTATTTGTGGTTTAAGTAGTTTTCCATCCTTTATCCACTTCATTATGTTAAATATATAAAATTGGGCAGAGTTATTATACTCTAAAGCAAATTTTCTAATATCAACTTGTAAATTAATACATTTCCTGGTTTCCAGAGGTCAAAACTAGTGATCAACTTATACTTGAACATATATCTAGATGTGTTTAAATTTTGCTTTTGCCAAATTTTTTCCCTATTAATCAAATAATCCTATTATAACAATAACATCATGTGCTACTATAAATTTGTTAATACATTTCCTGGTTTCCAGAGGTCAAAACTGGTGATCAACTTATACTTGTACATATATCTAGATGTGTTTAAATTTTGCTTTTGCCAAAGTTTTTCCCTATTAATCAAATAATCCTATTATAACAATAACATCATGTGCTACTATAAATTTTGCTTACATTTGTGGTAGCACATGATATCAGATGCATCATGTGCTGCCATAAATGTAAGAAAAATTTGCAGTAGCACATGATGCTATATACATTTTCATAAATATAACATTACAATTGTTCTGCTTTGCTTGGAGTGAAGTGTTTTTAACAACTGAAAAAGATTGCAGATGACAGTAAATGCATGCAAAGTTTTCTGATGATGTAATTAAGTATTTGCTTATCCAAGCAATTATTTATTTCTGGTATATTATGAAATAAAACATAAATAAATTAAAAAAATAATCAAAGCAATGATTATTTTTTAAAAGTTTATAAATACTAATAAAATTATTAATTTTTAAATATCAAGAAGTAATTCTTTAATAATAATAATTCATTCATTAAAAAGAAATTCATTTATTTGAATAATATCAAAACAAAAAATTTTTTTAATATAATATAGGAATTCTGTACTTATTTTAGGATTTTTGTAAAATTTAATATTAGATTAACAGTGCCACAAATGTAAGCAAAATTTGCAGCAGCACATGATGCTATTGTTATAAACATATTCAAGTATTTTGTCTTTTCATAAAAATATTGATAAATACTTATTTTCTAAGTATAAATATATAGATATAGGTATTCTCTGGTTTTAAACATCTGACTTTACATAAAATGTTTTCTATAATTTTTGTAATGATGCAGAAGATAGACAAAACTATATATTGTGATACATTTGCAAATATATTGGTTTAATATAAGGTGGGCAATTTGTCTGTCTGTTTTTTGTATAGAAAATATAATCACAAACTTTTTGTTAAGGAATCATATTGCTGTAGACTGAAAACCTTTAATGCTTATGTCACAGGAACTCTCTCCATACTATCACATAATGTTCCTTTCAGTATGTTATATGTAATGATGATAATAATAACAACAACAACAATGATCATATGATCTCTCACTAAAATATAAGTAGTGTGTTACATATTTTCCAAAAGATATGCAGAATTTCTTATTGTGCTGCAATCTACTGAGAAAGCTTCTCTGATCAACTGATCAGAGAAATAAAATTTCACACAATCAATTCGATCACAGTTGCCTTATTGGCAATGCCTGGTTTATAATATTTTAAATTTCATGCTACTTGATTTATTTATATTTTATGTATTGTTTATTGATTTTAATATCATCTTACTAATCAGTATTATTCCATGCAATATTATCTCTCTTTCAGTCAGGAAATGATATGATGCCATAATTTAGTGAAAGTAAAATCATCACTGTCCACTTAGCCTTGGGAGATTTTAATTCAGAAATTTTGCTAAAATATTATTTTTGATTTATGCAAAATTTAGGTTGCATGAAATCTTTGATCCCAATTTTTTTTTATATAAACTGGGAAATTAGTGACTTGTCCATTAACTCAAATTATTAATATAATAATTTGAGTTAATGGACAAGTAACTAATATATTAATACAAATTGCTGATGTTTATCAGAAACAGGAACAGACAATTTTTTATCATATCAAAATGTAAGACCTTAATTTCAAGAGTTAACAATTAATTTTCAGATATTTATGTCTCTTGTCATTCCAATAGAATATTATATTAAAATGTTTATATTATTAAAAAAATTTTTATTATGCATATAATTTTTGTTAATTCATTAAACACAAAAATCATACATGAAGATTCTTTGATGAAATACAGAAGTACATAATTTTTCAGTGACGATCATATGGTAGCATTAACTGAAAATACAATATAATAATAAATTTTTTAACTTTACAAAATATGTTAATTATAATAAATAGCTTTTTGTATGATTAGAAAAAATTTTGCTTAATATATGGAGTGACTCTATACTACTACCATTAAAATACATTTTATTGAATCTTTATTAATGTTTTTATCGTAATCTATCTTATTGTGTGGAATATATTTTTAGCTTTATTAATTTATGAATTATTTTTATATAGGAAGTGGAGATATTTTATCTTTTGAAGATGTAAATGAAAGATTAAAAACTACAAGTATTTCTGGAATTATGATAGCAAGGTAAGAGCAGAAATTGAAAACTATATACAATAAATATTAATATAAAATATTTACAAGTTGAGCTATACAAATTAATAAACAATTTATTTCAATTTGTTTATTTTTTGATATATTTTTTATAGCATTATTTTTGTGAATATTTCTTATATGGAGAAAGTAAATATTTAAACATGATTTTCTTTAACATCTTCCAAAAAATTTTAACAAATAACTTCATTTAGTCTTGATAGCTACATAGAGGATGGCAGTTTTAACTCCTGAAATATATAAACAAAGAGAAATCTGCTTCTTAACAGCATGAAGAATTCAAATAATTTTATTTGAATTCTTCATGCTGTTTACATTGATTTAGCACTTGAAACATTCCTTATATAATATACCTGTATATAAAAAATAATTGAATAACTTTTAATTCTTACATTCTTTAAATAAAACCAGTAACTTTAAAAAAGAACTTTCCACTTGATTTAATTATAATACTGTTCATTCTAGCACTGATTAAAAGTGGAAAAATTTACACATAAAATTTAGTAGCGCTTTCAACTTTATTATGTGTAAATTTTTCCACTTTTAATCAGTGCTAGAATGAACAGTATTATAAAACCAGTAAATCACAACAAGCACTTAAAGCAGGATAAATACACTATTTTTATTATTAGATATATATATTACATATGCTAATAATACTATTGAATTATTTTATATATAATAATTTTATATATATATATTTTCTGGAAACAATAGTATTATTAGTATATATAATAGCCATTATCTCAAGTATTATTATTAGTATAAACAATAGCCGGTTATCTCAAGGAGTGTCTAAAGAACTTTAGATGCTCACTTGAGATAACCAGCTGAGGAGGACCATAGAAGGCCGAAAACGTTTCTGGAAAACAATAGTATTATATGTAATACAGTATATATATCTAATAATAAAAATAGTGTATTTATCCTGCTTTGAGTGCTTGTTGTGATTTCTTGTAGAAAAAGTGTAGATAAAGTGGTGTCTTTTATTAGAAGCAGCAGAACTCAGTTGTTTATAGTTATAGTTATAAAAACCAGTAAAATTATTAACTGACATTTTATATAATAGCAAACTTTCTAAACCTAATATCATGATTCTCAAATGCATTCATTGTGCTAGGGAATTTCAATTCTTAAGTGAATATATTTCAGTGTTATAGTAGGTAAGTTGAATATTAACAGAAAATTTGCACAATTTTTAGACTTCTAGGATTTGGAAAATGAAGACTTACAAAAAAAAAATGATAAATATGTTGTGATAAGAAAAATTTAGAGCAAAGACATCTGCCATGGTTTGTTGAATTCATCAAGTTTATGATGAAAACTTTCACTAATTAGATAACCAGAATGGAAGATTCCAAATTATTCTTTAGTAATACAATCTGATTTATAACTTATATAACTTTTACTATTAGATACATATCAGATTGTACTGTTAAAGAATAATTTGCAATCTACCATTCTGGTTATGAGGGCCTTCAAGAAATAACATACTCAGGCAACTATCAATAGTTTTTGATTGTGCCTTATCAAATCTATTTTAGTATACAGTCAAACCCTGATAAGATGCCATCATCCATTTGGGGATGATTTTGGCGGTTTATCGAAAACATGTGTAGTACAGAAATGAAATTGAATTCTGAATTTATTAAATTTAATAAAAATAGTGTATGTTTATATTTAGCATCCAAACTTAACATTTCTAAAAAACTATACTTTACAGTATATTATAAATACCATATATGTACATTACTGTATAGAAAACATGTTTGTCTCCTGTTCTGATCCTGATGTTTTATAGAGAATTCAAAGTCTTTACTTTGAGTTCTCTGTAAAACACAATGTTCATAGCTTACTGTACAGTATCCTCATTTGCTAGTATGCAATAAATGATGAAAACGATTTGGTTCTTACAATCTTAAATTTTCTATAGCCTAGGTGTGAACTAAGCTTAAAGAGACACTTGATATAACTCCATCTTTCCCACCCACTGGTTACAAATGAATCCAGAGAGCTTTTAATACTGTATATATAGTTCTGATGAACTTCGGGATGTAAGTCACTTTACATGCCCCTGGTGGATTAACAAGGACAAATACAATACCAAAAAGAATATTTGATTAGATGTTTCTATTGGTGATGGCATCTTATCGGGATTTACCTATTCCATTAACATAGGGAAGATCCAATCCACCAAATTTCTTGGTGATCAGTGAGGGTAGTGGCTTAATGGGGGGGTGTCTTATCGGGATTTGACTGTACTATTTAAACTTACATGTTCAAACATTCTTAATAACTGATGATGAAGTATATAGATAAAGTCTGAAAAGTCAATATATAGGTTCCATTACAATTTCTCAGAAAATTACAAATTATAGAAGACTACAGGCTGTAAGTCCTTCACTGACTGTAATCAAAAATTAATTCTACTCCACAGCATATAAAATTATCATTAACAATCCATTTTTCAAGTGGATATGTCAATAATTGTATTCAAATGAATTCCCAGGATTTACTTCTAAACCAGAACTTCACATGAAATTCTTACTGTGTATTTTTAGTGAATCATTGTGAATATAATGCATTTTGCATTGTTAGAAATAAGTAAAATGATAATTACCAATATCAGTCTGTACAGCTTGAGAGAATGCATGCAAAACTCAAAAAAGTCATCATTAAACAGGAATGTTTCAGTTGTCTGTATATTCCCTAGATTAGTTCAAAGTATAAAAGCACTACATGCAGTCATAAGCTATCAAATCAGTTTTTAATATTAATCATAATAGTAAAAACGTTTTCG
Organism: Olivierus martensii; assembly: GCA_000484575.1. Lineage (NCBI taxonomy): Eukaryota > Metazoa > Arthropoda > Arachnida > Scorpiones > Buthidae > Olivierus > Olivierus martensii. The sequence goes on from AYEL01047082.1 coordinate 42,819, forward strand.
GTATCATGGATACCCTCTTCAGTTACATGGAATACTTTATCGAACATAAATCGAACAAATTATAAACATTTACAAATATGTACGTAATGGAACACAGACTTTGAATTTAATAACAAAAATAACAATTAAAAATTATAAATCATAAACTAAAACGCATTATAAATGCTAGTCGGCAAATAATAGTCCCATATAACATGTTAAAAATTAATCTGGAAATCATGGTCTACATATCATATCAATAACCTGTCATATTCTTCATTGCCTCTATCCATTTTTCTTTACCGCGTATTTCCATGCGATGCTTGTTTCTTCAGCTTGCTTAGTATTAATTATATTCTCTTTGTTGTGTGCTTTCAAGATTTCAATTTTCTCTGCCGCTGCTAAGTTCCTCCTTTCTTGTACCGATTTGATGATTTTCGCCTCTTGCCATTCCACACTAATATCTTTTTGGTAGAATCTTTGGGCCAAGGCAGTGGCTATATTGCCCTTGGCTATACACTAATATCTTTTTGGTAGAATCTTTGGGATTTTTTACTTTTATACTTTGAACTAAGCTTTGATACGATGAAGCAGTTATTGAAAAGTAAGTATATAATTCCCTAGATATTGTACTATTTCTTATTTGTTTTACACACACAAAAATTTTTTATATAATAGAACTTCCAAAGATAGAAATATAGAATTTGATTGTTTTGAAGCAATACTTCAGTAATTTTACAAAGCCAGAATCTACAAACATATGAATAGATGAAAATGGTAATAGATATGAAAACTGTTAAGATTTCATATCTATTACCAATGCATAGTTTTCATATTCGAAGATATGAAAACTATGCATTTGTTGAAAAATGCTTATTGAATAAAAAGTTATGTGTGTTTGAAGTTTCCTTTAAAAATTCATCCAATACTTTCTGAATGACATGCTAAGTAATAGATATTTCATGAAATCTAAATGTAGATTATGGATGATATTAAGAATATGAATTAGGTGTAAAGCATTCTTATCAGATAAAGGTTCTTGAACTATCTTATTATTGCCCTTTATCTTAATATCATTGAAATTGCAATTGCATTCACTGGCCGGAGACTATTATCTCTTGAATTTGACTAACTTGAAATTTTGTAGAACACTTGAGACAGGAATAAATAAAATGTTATGTATACCAGACACCTTACAAAAAAACATCATTCAATATGAAGAAATAGGAAACATAGTTTGTTTTACATATATTAATATGAATTAAATATTTATATCTGTAATCATTCATCTGTTAGAACTGTGGCACAGCACAAATGGGTGGCAGGTATGACAAAAAGATTCATATTTTTGGCATAATAATTTTTTGAAAATAAGAATTTGATCTCCAGATTTATTTTATTTTATTTATATGTGATATGGTAAATATATGTATAGAAACCTCTAGAATATTTCTAAAGTTTCATAAGACTCATAAATCGAAGACTACCTGTAATTGAAATAATTTATGTAAAACTTTTTCTTATATGCTGAGCATATTATTTATTAATACAGGGAATCCCCAACTTAAATAATATTTATGATAAAAATTTGTACTTACAACCAGCTGCATTCAGTAATTTTGCAATAATGGCAGCATGTTATATTTACACCACATAGTATTCATATTTAATTTTGGGTCTAATACCTTCAGATATTTCAGGTGTCCAAGTTCAATTTGTTCACTCCCATTCTAAATGCATGGAAGCAAGGAACTGAGATTCCATATTTCTGAAAAATTTTTGATGGATCCAGCCAAGATATTGATTCACCTATTATAAATTCTTACTTGCTCTACCATAGTTATGAGTAGTTTGTAACTAGGTCTGGAATGGATATCATTATGTAATAGTCAGCAATGGAAGTTGCACTAAAAAAAAATTGCTTATTTTTGCTAAAACTCAATTAGATTAGTTTGAATAAAGCTTCTAATGGATATTTTGGCAGCAACCACATTTAGAGCCCTATAGACCAGGGGTGGGCAAACTTTTTGAAGAAAGGGCCATATTGCATCAAAGAAATATAGCCTAGGGCCGCACTTTCCCAGCGATCTCTATTCTTCACCATCTGACCCCCCCTCCACTGGTGTGGATATAGACCGTCTTTGGAAGTGATTCTGCCGTTTAGTAATTTATCTAATTGGAAAGGGGCGTAAAACAAAATAGCAAAAAATCTCCCAAAATCCCACCTTCACCTAATAACTGTCTGAGGAGACAAAATTCTCATGGAAAATTATGTAGCCAAAATAGAAAGATCTTAAGGATCTGCATTTGTTGACTAAGATATTATAAAAGGGTGACATATTTAATTTTTTTAGTAGATCAGCTTTCATTGGCCAATTTTTTTAGCAGATCAGCTTTCATTGGCCGTTATATGAATCATGGGTTTGAATAATGCCAGCAATCCGAAAAAAGTGAGACGCCATTTTCAGAGAAACTCGGCAGGGTCGAAATTCTTTTAAATTATATATTAAAATTATAATTTAATCATTTTAAATTTGAAACAACAATTAATAACATACTTGTTTAGGAAATTGCACAAATGTTAAATACAAACACCGTGAAATTATGAAAGGTATTGAGTTGATTGACTGACAAAACGATTTTATCTGATTTTGAATGCATTTTACAACTGATTTCTTATGCAATGACATTTATTCTGGTTAATGGTTAATCAAATCTATTTTTGTAAGAAATATAACACTGTAATGACATCTACAGTTTACCATATGATTTATTATTTATTACTTCTCTAGAAATTACATAATATTGCTGACATATAAAACAGATTTGATATTTTTTTGTATTCATTTTATTTATCGATAAATTTTTTTGGCATTATGCTATAGTTAAAGGTCCGCAGTTTGCATATCCCTGATCTATACAATGATTAAATTCAAAGCTGCATTAAGTAGTTCCGAGGGCTGCATGCGGCCTGCGGGCCGCGGTTTGCCCATCCCTGCTATAGACTATCCAACATATATGGTGGGATCAATCAGAAGGTTGAAGGATGGAGTTCAATGAACGTGGTCATGCTAAAAATCTTTTTGAAAAATGATATGTGAGACCTGGAATTGAATTAGATCTATCAAGTGGTAAATGACTGTTTTACCATGCAGCCAATGCTAGAAACTTGGACACAAAAAAAACAACACAATGTACAAATAAAGATGGAATGTTTTTCTTTATTTTTACCCCTGTAAAGTTCTGGAAAGAAAGAATATACAGTCGATTCTGCTTAATTGGGACACATTGGGACTAATCCATTTTGTTCCAATTAAACGAATTAATAATAAATTCTAAAATAAAATATGTAGATAAATAAATGAGTAGGTAAAAAATAATAATTAGGTACCTATTTTAATGCTTTATTAAACCAAAATACAGAAAATATTTGTATTATAAATAGCAAAGAAAAAATAAAACATACATGATAAATTTTACAATTTCAAATTTTTAATTCTGTAAAAATGCATCAAGTATAGTCTGTCTTTTGTCTTTTGATTTTTGTACACCAGTTATACCAGCAAGTCTATGATAATTTGTATTAAATAGCTGGCTTTTAATTTTATTCAGCAAAGCAATTTTACTTGAAAGTATAAAATCATTTCTTAGCATCTTGGCAAAGATTTAAAAATTTTAAATAAAATCAACACCATAAATGAATATTGCTAGGCACAGTAATGGTAGACTTTTAAGCAGATGCATACTTGCCAGATGCACGACGATAGATAACTGATTTGCATCATGCTAGTTTTGCCAAATATTAGTGTATGTAGTGTTGACTGACATTTGAAAAATCGCTAAAATATGTCAAAAATTGTTAAATTCCTTTTCTGCTACTGTCCCAATAAGCGTTTAAATTATGTATTAATTTGGTTTCTGTTCTTTGAGATTTGGCCCAAAAAAGCAACAGGCGCTAAAATTCAATTAACCGGTGGCTTAGTTTGGTGTTCTGTTCTTTGAGATTTGACCCAATTAACTGGAATCTACTATATATATAGAATTCTTGAGATTTGGCCCAATTAAGCAGAATCCACTATATATATATTGTTCGCAATTATGCGTTGCCCCAGTTAAGCGGAATCCACTGTATTAATAATAATCTCTGGTAACATTTTCAGTTTTCTATGGCCCTGCTCAGCCAGTTCTCTTGGTGGTCCAATTAAGCAGAATCGACTGTTTTGTGTTAACTTGGACAATATTAAATGAGGACCTACTGTATTGCAATGTAAAAAGCAGCTGCCCCAATTAAGCAGAATTAACTGTATATAATTCCCTCATTTTAAAGAATAAAAATTATTTATTCAATATTGCTATATACTTAGTACTACTTTTTAAAAGCATATTGGATATTCTGAGTTGACTCTATTCAATATTGCTATATACTTAGTACTACTTTTTAAAAGCATATTGGATATTCTGAGTTCTGGTAGTTGGGAAATATAACCTCCTTTATATTCCCCAACCACCAGAAAATTGTGTCTATGGAAAATTGTATTCTAAATTATGACAAATTCAAATTACAACTGAAAGTTTTTAATGCAATGCCATCATAAGTCTGGGATCCTCTTGTAAATACTGTAGATTCTTGTTTAATATTAGTTAGGCTTCTGAAAATCTTGACTAAAACTGAAATAAAAAATTCCATAGGTCTAGTACAGTGGTCTCAAACTTACAGACTTCATCTATATGTGATCTTTAACACCATTTTTTGCAGCCTCATCACATTTATTATAATTGCAAGAATATATAGTAAATATTCATAAAAAAGAACAATCATTATTCATGAAATATTTGAAAATTATTAAATTAATGTTTTGAAAAACTGTGTTGAATTCACTAAAGCGTAATATATTTGTAAATTAGAAATAAAATTTTTTCAATATAAAACTATCATCATTTGCAAATAGTTTTCTAGTTTTGAACATGAATTGTGGCATATCATTAACAAAATTAATATGTAAATAGTTAAATAATATGAAAATAATCTTTCAAATTTTTGAAGTTTTTTGCAGCCTCATAAAATTTTTATTTTCTAGTAACATTTTCATTTTAAATCTAACTAATGAAAGATATCTAAAGTGGCCCTTTGAAAGGAATACATTTGAAACCATTGGTCTTGTGTTAAGAGTTGGAACTATGTACCTGGAGTATTTTTCAGTAATAGAAGATAATAATTGATAAATTTTAAATCTAAATATTACTGTGTTATTTAATAGTGGAATGAAATGAAATAAATGCATGATATAATTGTAAAATATTACATTGTATAAGAGTTCCCCAACTTATACAAATAATTGGTACAAAAGATTTTTATGTAACTTGAATTTTGCAGAAGTCAGAAAAATAATCTTATACATTATACAAAAATTTCTGAAACACAAGCTAGTGAACTACTATGATTGGCCATATTGTTCTCTGACTGAAAAACAGACAACACTGCATGGAATGATGTTGTACTAAGAATACAATAAGATTGGTATGAATATCAGTATCAAGAATATAAATAAATCAAGTAACACAGACTTTTAAATGTAGTAAATTAATATATTTGGGCTTATAAATACAATAAATGTTTATGCTTTATACTTAAAAAAACATGAAAAATTTTGAAAATTTTTTCAAATTCAGATTTATGAAGGTTAGATATACATAAGTCAGGGAATATCTGTAGTTATATATCATGCCTTATGAATAAAGAAAATTATTTTCTAATAAAATATAATTTTACTGAATAATATGAATTCTAAACTATGTCCATGGTTAGATTTTTTTATATGCCAGTTCTCAATCATTCACTAATCATTTTAAATAACTGTGTTGCTCCAAACCGTATCACATGTTGCTAACATTCTAGATGTCTGCTGAAATGAGATAGGGATCAGTAAGTCAGTCATTGATGCCTCATATAAATTTTTCTAATTCAATACTTGGTTTTCTGATTGGAAAATGAAAGTGTTTTTATCTGACCAATCCTAGACCTAGACAATATTGCATATTTGAGTTAATACTCTTATAAAATGTATTACATTATTTTCTATGTATTGTAAATTTCCAACTTGCTTTCTTTGTATTATAAATGGAAATGCAAGACAATAGGATTTTATTGTCTTAAAAGCTTTAATTTTTAATTAATTAATTTAGTTCTTGCTGGTGACATTAAACAAGGACCTATTGTATTCAAAAACATAAATCACTAATATAGGATTATGTAAACATGCTATATTGTGTTTTTAAGCTTACAATATTGTTTTATATCTTATAACATATGGAAAATCTTATTGCTAAAAAAAAAAAACAGAAATTTGTAAAAAATCAGAATAAAGATGTTATGAAATTCTTAATAAATACTGGCAAATATTATTCAAATAGAATTAAAAATGCTCTATTGAAATATGAAAAATACTTATTTAAATGCTTTTCTTGGAAATTTTTAGATATCAAATCTTAAAGTTTATGCAAATCATTTTTATTTTTAACCATGAAGAATTTTGAATGGTTTGCTAAAAATCACTTTTTCAGATAAGTAATTAAAAACCATATTCAGTGCCTATATTTATAATAATGCTATTGTTTTAATTTCTGGTTGAACTAGATTAGCTGAAGTATTACTTTTAGAAATCTAAAAGACTTGTCAACCTAATTTAATAAAATATTATATTTGATACAACACAACTTCTTTACTACGCTGCTCCATAATTTTGACACACTAGAATAATAGTAAAATTTCAGCTCACTTTGGCAGGATGTAAACACAATCCGATATTAAAATTATTAAAAAATAAAATATTATACTATACTCTAGTAGGATTGAAGATACTCATTATGATTAATAATAAAATAAATACACAATAAATGATGCTATAAAATGAACTTTTAATAGGATAAAAATATTTGTAATTTATTTTATAAAATTAGAAACAGTAGCAGCATTAGTAATCATCACCTGTAAAATATAGAAGTGAAATATGATTTTTAATTATTTAATCAAAAAGTAATTTGTAATTAAACTTTCAAAATTTTTCAGAGTCAAAATGATTTGCATAAATTTTAAATTTTTAACACGTAATTTCTAAAAATTTTTGAAGCATCAAGACTTTATCCTTCCATTCTGCCTAAAAATGATTAAAAAAATTAGAAATTAAAAAGAAATAGCATTATTCATTCTAATTCAATTCATTCATTCTATAGATTTTAATATTAAAATTATTAAAAAATAAAATATTATACTATACTCTAGTAGGATTGAAGATACTCATTATGATTAATAATAAAATAAATACACAATAAATGATGCTATAAAATGAACTTTTAATAGGATAAAAATATTTGTAATTTATTTTATAAATATTTTTTACTATTAAAAGTTCATATTATATCATTGTTTATTATGTATTTACTTTAGTATATTCTGTGAATTCATCAGTGAAATCCTGCTTTCTCAAAATAAAATTAATACAAGTCACAGTATTGTTATATTAACAAGAATGCAAAAAAACAAACTATTTTGAGTTTATTTTTCATGAATAATGAATGTGTAATCCAAATTCAGTATTTCTTTATTGATAAAAAATATTTTATACAGATCTTTAATGCTTTGTATTTTTGTAAAATTACACCTTTTCTTGAAAAGATACAAAATATTAAATATTAAGATTTATTACTGATTACATCAATGATGAATCTTCTTTGGTTATTTTTTTTTTCTTAATTTCTAACAAAGGTGAAAAGAGTATAAAATTAAGTAGTGGGGCACTGATTACATCAATGATGAATCTTCTTTGGTTATTATTTTTTTTTTCTTAATTTCTAACAAAGGTGAAAAGAGTATAAAATTAAGTAGTGGGGCAATTGTTATCTGTCACTGCTACTTTCAAGCATATTCTTTTGACATTACGAGCGAATCTAGCAGATCTTACAGGAAATCGGAGATTGTAAATACTGGTTGGTATCTGCTAGATTCGCTCGTAATGTCAAAAGAATATGCTTGAAAGTAGCAGTGACAGAAAATAAACACAAGTTTTATAACCTAAAAGCAGAAAGCAATTGTTATCAAATTTATTTTAGAGCTCCCACGTTTATCATATGGATAGTTGGAAAGTAAGGAATGATAGGTTCAAATTACTGATTAGATTAAATAACTGATTCCTAACCTGCTATAAGGCTGTTAGTCTGGGGCATCAGTGTGGAAAGCTGTTGCCTTAAAATGTGAACTGCTAGTCTCTCTATGATACCTCAAAAAAACTGATTTGCATCTGATTCACTTAGTCTATAAATTTTGAATTTATTATTTCGAAAAATCCAAATGATAAATTGATTAAAACTATAGTAAATATCTTACTATATACTTAAAAACAAAGTACTAATTGCAATTAAGTCCAAAAAATAAGGATTTTAATCTAATCAGTAATTTGAACCTAACTGATTCCTAACCTGCTATAAGGCTGTTAGTCTGGGGCATCAGTGTGGAAAGCTGTTGCCTTAAAATGTGAACTGCTAGTCTCTCTATGATACCTCAAAAAAACTGATTCGCATCTGATTCACTTAGTCTATAAATTTTGAATTTATTATTTCAAAAAATCCAAATGATAAATTGATTAAAACTATAGTATATATCTTACTATATACTTAAAAACAAAGTACTAATTGCAATTAAGTCCAAAAAATAAGGATAAACATTTATTTAAAAAATATTTTCAATCTTCCAAAGAGATTCTGAGAATAAAAAAACTGAAAAGGATCTTTTCGAAAAATCAAAAACATTTTTTAAATAAATGTTTATCCTTATTTTTTTGGACTTAACTGCAATTAGTGCTTTTTGCTTTTAAATGTATAGTTTGTAATTTAGCAGAGTTTTTGGAATAAAAGTAAATATCTTACATAAATTTAAGCAATGCTCGATACAAAAATCATGTAATATATTCAAATTCCTATGTTGAAGACAGTATTTTAGTTTCAAATAGATTATAGTTATGGTTTTTTTGAAAGCATATTGTATATCAAAAGTGTCTACAAAGAAATTCTAGCATATGTTATCATATAGTTTTTCATATTTTGTTTTAATCAAAAATTCACTAATTTTAATCAAAAATTCTGTGATTGCACTGGATCTAGAGAAATTAAAATTTTAAAGATACCATCATGGAGGATTTTGCTTTAAGCATTCACATCAAACTCTATCCACTCAATTGCAAATAGACTTTGTAGTATGCCAATGGCATATTGCAAAGTCTTTGCATTCTAAAATTTTTTTTAGAATGCAAAGATTTTTTTTAGAATGCTCTAATTGATGTTAACAAGTGAAAAGAATAATCTAAATACCAAGTTTTTCTTTTGTTTTTATTTTTGGTGGTTGCTTAGATATTAAAGAAGGTAGAACTTGACAATTCATATTCTCCGATGTTAACAAGTGAAAAGAATAATCTAAATACCAAATTTTTCTTTTGTTTTTATTTTTGGTGGTTGCTTAGATATTAAAGAAGGTAGAACTTGACAAATTTTAAATGAATTAAACTAACAGCACTAGATTGCAGTATAATATATGACTTTTAATAAAAATAAAATACTCACAAATGTTTTTGGCTACATTGTCATCTTCAGGTGTAATTAGAACAAAAAAAAAAAACTTCTTTTTTTTTGTTCTAATTATGCCTGGCTAATTATGGCTATGTTCTAATTATTTCTAATTATATTATGTTCTAATTATGCCTGCCTAATTATGGCTATGTAGCCAAAAACATTTGTGAGTATTTTATTTTTATTAAAAGTCATATATTATACTGCAATCTAGTGCTGTTAGTTTAATTCATTTAACATAAGTGATATAAGCAGTTTAAAGTTTCTAAGTCTTGACAAATTTTAATAATAACAAAAAGCAATATATGAAATCAGTAATACAAATTTTATCAAATGCATTGCTATTATGTAATACAATACAGTTAGGCACCTTATTTATTTGGTTAATTAGTCTAAAAAATTTCTTCATAAATAAAAACCATGTAAGTCCACCAATGCTTAAATTTGATATACATAAATGGAGACATTAGCAAATGGAATTGCAAAATGAAAAATATGAGCATGCTTTAAACATATATAAGAAAATTTAAGGACATAAATGATATTTTTGCAAAGAAAGTAAATTATTTAATAAATTTCTCATTTGCATTTATGAAAAAACAATAAAAATAGATATTTATGAAGTTTTTACAGATACACAGATGCATAAGTTGAAACTGCATAATTCAGGAACCTATTTTAATGGCTGAAAATTCCAAACATTTTCACATTTATTTAAATTTCACAATATTTCTTTAGGATATTATTATAAAATTATTACTAATAGGTCGAATATTTGAAGAGCACTTATAAATTTATTTTCTTAATTATTCTGAGCCAATTCAGCTAACCTAAATGGATTTAATCACTTCTACACAATGTCTACAGTCTCATATACAATACAAACCCTTTAACCTCTTATTATTATTAATGTATATATTTTTTTCTACAAATTGACTGTTGTGTCATATGTAATACAAACCAAACAAATGAGGACCTGAATAATAATGCCCTCTATAGTTTATTTTGTAAATTATCAGAAATTGCTGACTTTTCCTCTTATTATTATTAATGTATATATTTTTTCTACAAATTGACTGTTGTGTCATATGTAATACAAACCAAACAAATGAGTACCTGAATAATAATGCCCTCTATAGTTTATTTTGTAAATTATCAGAAATTGCTGACTTTTTTCTTTTGAAGTATTGCCTAATGCTATTTATTTGATACAAACCCAAAAAATAAAAAATATCTCACATAATCAAATAACAATTATCTAGTATGATTTCTACACAAAATAAGAGTAAAAAAAATTGAAAAAGCTATTTTTTGAAACTTAATATCAAAATTCAGGCATTAAGTGGTTAAATAAAGCCTTACTCAGAAATTATACAAATATATCAAATTTCTAAATGGATTATTATAGGCAATAATATAAATTAAAAATACAGTTGAGGATTTTTAGTTCCACTTTTATGTAAAACAAACTCTGTCAAATCCATAGAAAAAACACAAAAGTTCAAAAACTTTGTCAAATGCTATTGAATATTTTTTCTCATTATTTTTGGTATGACTAACTATATATCCATGTTTTGCATTACCATAGGTTAAGCAAAAATCAAAATTTTAAATATAACATTCCTAAAGCTTCTGTCAAATGCTTTTGAATATTTTTTCTTATTATTTTTGGTGTGACTAACTATATATCCATATTTTGCATTACCATAGGTTAAGCAAAAATCAAAATTTTAAATATAACATTCCTAAAGCACAATTATGCATCTAAAATCATCATAAAAATTTGGTTGAGTCAATTTGAAGGCTCCAAAAATGATAAAATGATTAATATCTATGAAGAGTACTTTCACAACTATAATAAAACAAATTTTAAACTAGCTTACAGGATCTTAAAATAAAATTAAAGATACAAGAATGCTTTTGGTCTGGACTGCCCCTCTTCAGGTATACAGAGAAAGTGAGCATTAACAGAGAATGGGACATCTGAGGTTCTCTGTTAATGCTCACTTTCTCTGTGCAGCTGAAGAGTTCCTAAAGCACAATTATGCATCTAAAATCATCATAAAAATTTGGTTGAGTCAATTTGAAGGCTCCAAAAATGATAAAATGATTAATATCTATGAAGAGTACTTTCACAACTATAATAAAACAAATTTTAAACTAGCTTACAGGATCTTAAAATAAAATTAAAGATACAAGAATGCTTTTGGTCTGGACTGCCCCTCTTCAGGTATACAGAGAAAGTGAGCATTAACAGAGAATGGGACATCTGAGGTTCTCTGTTAATGCTCACTTTCTCTGTGCAGCTGAAGAGGGGCAGTCCAGCCCAAAAGCACTCCTGCATCTTTAATTTTAATTTAATTTGAGACTTAGTTGTCAATTTGTTTTTTTCACAACTATATTATTGAATATGCTAAGCAATTTTTTCACACATTTTCATGCATACCTAAGCCTATCAGTGTTTGAGCCTAATAAAGATTCTTCATTTTATATACTATTGAAAGTATTATTCTAATATTTTATTTTATATACTGTATATTTATCATCTAATTTAGGCACTTACTGTAGAAAATTTCATTAACTTTATAAAGAAATTTTATTTTATTCTATTAGGTGATAGAATATGTATAAAGAAGCAGAATATAAAATAAATATATAATCCAGTTATTCTTATAGAATATCATCAAATAATCACAAATACTATTTTTTTCAAAATTTGTCTTATTTTTTGATGATATAGAATCCTATAAATCCTTTATCATTAAAGATGTTTATGTTGTTTTTTCCTTCTTTCATGATATTTAATATTTCTATATCAGTCCTTATTAACTAATTTAATAAACTTATAAGCCTGACTGACTGATTAAGGTTTTTCTGAGCAGTATAATTCTTGTGAACTTAATGTCAATAAGAACAAAATCAAGATTTCAGGGAATCAATGTAAAAGCACCTTTATTATAAATTGTAACATTTTCAGTACAAATATATCTCTCCAATATGTGTTTGTAGTTCAATATTTGCCTATGTTTAAACAAAGATACATATTCTATCTATCTGCTTTATCTCATTAATTATAATATTAATCAAACATTCAAGCACTTATTGCAGTTGAGAATAGTCATAAACGTTTTATTCAACACTTAATAGCTAGCATTTTCAGTTTGGTGTACCATCTTCAGGTTATACATTCAAACCTAATTTTGAACGTCCAACAGCTTATTTACAGAATCTCAGCAGCAAGATTCTGCTTCTGAGATTCTGTAAATAAGTTATTCAGGTACACCATACCAAAAATGTTAGCTATTAAGTGTTGAATAAAACATTTATGATAATTCTCAACTGCAATAAGTGCTTAAATGTTTGATTATTAATATAAACAAAGATATTCTGTTCTAGAGTAACATTATAGAATATTTAAAAATGACAAATGAAAAGCAATGTTTCAAATGTGATGTCATAACATTAAGAACTCCAACATTATTCCTAAATAAAATATTTAACATGCTTCTATTATAGTAAGAGCTATTAATGTAAAAAAAATGAAAACAGGTTATACTTATTCATTCACATATAGATAGGTTATAATAATAAGTAAAAAATATATAGGCTAAACATAATCCTTCATAGGAAATAGCCATCCTTTGAGATTCTCTCAGTAAATTGTTCATTTATTATATTCCCTATTCAACCTTTCTTTATTATCTCTATACTTTCACTCAAATAACAATCAGTCTGGTAATTACACATTACAATTTATGTTTTTTTTACTTGCTTCCATACTCTTAACTGTTTAAGTATTGTGATAAACTATGCTTAGGTCAGTGGTTCTTAACTAATATTTTGCAATCTTGTTACAAGTGTTCCTCAAAATTACGAAATATCTATATTTAATAAAATATATTAAGAACTTCATGCATATTTTTATTGTTTAATATTGTATAGTCATATGTAAATGTTATTAAATATAGTGTTCTGAAAAATTTTTTTATAATTATAAATTTCAAACTTTAGTATGCAACTGCTTAAACTCTTAAATAACTACAATAATTCAGCGCAGTTGAAGCTTAATAACAGTCCCAGATAACATCACTTGATAACTACTTATATATATTATATAAATACAATATTATAAATATCAAAAATTTATGGATATGAATGGAATCATAAATCTGAAAAATCCAGAATTTCATAATGTTCAATATCTTGAGTATCTCAGATTCATGATTCCTTACTGTATTCGAAAAGATGATATATGAAGATAATGCACTAAGTTCCAAGACTGATTATAATAAGAAATTATATCTATTTCAAATTTATTCAATATAAACATTACCTCTGAAATTACGACTTCCTCTTCCAATACCATAGCGACTATTTGGGCCTCCAAAACGATCATTTCTATCATAAGGACTGTGTCTACTTGATGAACTAAATGGGCGCATTTTAGGAGGGCCCATTCCAACAGCTGATCTTATTTCCTGCAAACTACTCTTAAATATTTCTATGTACCTAACAGAAATAAATAATCAAAGAATAAGAATTAATAGAGAGAAATAAAAATACTCAGATAAATAATTTAAAAATTTTAGAAATAAAATATCTTCCTTAAATTAGATTATGATAATCTACACTAAAATATTATATATGTTATATGTCACAGTCAGAATCATATTTTAAGCATTTTATTATTGGTGAATTTCATTTGAAATTTTAAATTTTTTAAAGTAAAAATTATGAATTGAATATTAACTATGAATTTAATAATAATCCTTACTATATCACAATTTCTGCAATTTAATTTTAAAATTTGGATCATTTATTTTACAAATTTTTAAACTATGGGGCAAAAATCTTGACAATCCAATTGCTTTTGTTAGCAGAGTAAGAAAAAAAATCATTTCTATCAAATAAAAACAGCTAACTTTGCATATACAGTTAATGTCAGAATTTGCTTTAAAAGTGACATTTGACAGTTAAAATTATTATTAAATGAAAAAGTGTAGTGTTATATTATAAAATTTAAAAATTTTAAATATTGAATAAGTTGTTTTATTTTGAAAATATGAAATGCAGTACACTTTCTAAATCTGCACCTTCAAAGATGAATTGCTGGATTCTGAAGAGACAGAAGTTACATGTTACTAACAAAAGCATCAATATAAAAAAATGTTACTAGATGGTCAGGAAAAATTTCTATAGTAATCTATAAATATTTTATTTTTAATAATCGAGACCTATCTGTATATGCGAAAAAACGTTTCATTCATGAGTATTAAGTCCAAATTGAGATCAAAATTAACTGATGAACTTTTACAAGCAGTATTAAGAATACATTCAACCGACTTAAACCAAGGCTCAATGATGATATTAAAAAAAAAAAAAAAAAAACAAAAAAAAATAAAAATTTATAAAAAGTGTTTATAATAAATTAAACAAACTTAAAAAAAAAAATCAATAATATTATTAAAAAAAAAAAAAAACTGCACAAGTCACACACTTCAGATTGATGATTTTATTATTTTTTCATTTTTATTTGAAATTTAGTAATTTTTTAAATTTTTTTTGAAATGTATTATTTTAAACAGTTTGTAATAAAAAGTAATTGTTGTCATAAATAAAGGAGTATATTATATAATTAATATAAATCTTTCCCTTGTGTCTACTTTTTATCGATTTGAACGTATTTTTCCATAACGCTTTTTTTGGGCCCCCCAAATATTTTGGAATTTACAGTTTGGCCCACCTAGGCAAAACTTTGGAATCCCTGCTTTACAGCAACCAGTTGCTTTCCAGAAAAATTGCAGCCAAACCTACTTTCCTCTGTGATGTGTGGTATTCGGTTGGTTGCTACAATATATCATCTGCAGTCCTATTAGAGCAACATAAAGAATATTACAGCTATTTATGTGAGATGAGACCATTTTCATGTATGTAAGGATTTTTTGATATAAATTTAAAAATTTATAAAAGGTACTACTAAAAATTATGTAAGAACAAGTTAGTAAATATGAAATATTAATAAAAATGGCAATATTTCATTTATTTATGTAATTTTTTAATAATTATATGATGTAACTTTATTCACCAAAAGTTATGTATTGGTTTGGTTTTTTATAAATAATTTCTGAAAATTTTGGTGGATTTCATCATTCATGGCTCATTTTGTTCAGAGGAGATATGGGTATCAAAAAGCATCAATTATTTCATTAGATAGTTAAGATTTCATATGAAAAAGTAAAATTTCAAAAAATGCTTACGCTATTAGAAAGAGAGAAACATACATTATAAATTTTGAAAATTTCAAAAGATTTTGTTGAAAATTAAACAAGATATTTTCATTTTTTGCATATTAATTAGGCTTAATTTTAATTATCATCAGCATACAATTACAGGTGGAAATTGATGTGTGACACAAGGGGTTAATTAAGACTTGTTACATATTATCTCATTAACAAATTAGTTTAATCAGTGTCAATTTGATTGTTGATTATCTCTAATTATTATATCTATTAATTATATTATTTAAATAATTTTGGTATTAAAATCAGTTGGAAGTTTTAACTGAATTCAAAAATGATGTTTTCTATATACTATAGTCTGAATACTTAATTTTCCCTTCATTTTCAATTAATAATAAGTACTATAGCCTTTCTGTCCAACCAATACTTATAGTATTGTCAGTGACAGAAAGACTACAGTAAATTTTATTTTCTTGTTTTGGTTTGTTTTTGGTTTATGTTAGAGTAATTTGCATTTAGGACAGGTTAAAATCAATTCATCACCAAAGAAGGGAAATTATTTACAATGTTCATCAATATTTTAAAGGAAAGAAAATTAATAAAAGGCTTATATAATTATAATAATGATAATATAATTTTTAATTACATTATAAACATTTAAAAATATATAGTTTTATCAGAATAGAATGACTGGTTAATGTGTGAAAATATTGTGATGGGAAAAGCTGTATTATTTTCTGATTCCGCTCTTTATGATTATAAAAAAAAATTGTTATATTTCTGAACAAATTAAATTAAAATTTTCTTCTAAACAGTTTTCATGATGATTCCAAATTCTATAAATAATCCACATTTCAATAGATAATTAGCACTACTAATTCTGTTGTGCATACTAACTGACTAATTATTTTGTCTTGTTTGGACTTTGTTAAAATCCATTGACATCCATTGTTAAGTGCTGTCTATGATGTTCTGGACCAACAATCCTTTAAAATGTAAAATTTGTGACTGGTTGTATTAATTTGAAATTTTTTGGGATGAGAGAAAAAATAATTTTGTATTTTGCTGAAATAAAATATAGACTTTTTTGAATAAAAATTGATATTTTATGAAATTTTGAAATATTTTCCCTTAATTTACAAAACAAGGCAACTACTTGTCTGAGGTCAAGTTGTTGATCTTGAAAGGATCTTGTAGTCACTGATTTTACACTTCTGGCCTATAAATTAATTGCTTATATTTCAAATCATCCTAAAATTACTAATATTTAAAAAAAAATAAAATAAAAATCTTAAACCATAAAGTTATGAAAAATAAGTAAACAACTGATCAAATAATCATTTGATTATTTCATCCCAATAAACTAAGATGCTAATTTAGCATTGATTGTGAAATATATTATTCATTTGAGTATTTCATCCCAATAAACTAAGATGCTAATTTAGCATTGATTGTGAAATATATTATTCATTTATTTTATTTCCTGATTAGTTAAAACATTTAAACTTAGAAATAAAAGTAATTTATAAAATGATAAATGTGAATAGTAAACAAAACCATATTATTCTACAAGGGGCCAAACTTTCTTGAATTATAAATTAGTGGTTCAAGACAAATAGACAAAATATATATATATATATGTATATGTATATTAATGAGGGTACAAAGACTACTAAGCAAAAATTGTATTAGTTAGGAGGCCAAAATCAAGATTAATTTAGTCTTGACAATTGTATAAGATGATTTGGATTAGATTTGGAATTAAAAAAGGTTAATTAAAAATTTATAAAAATACCTCCTTTAAAGCATTTTTATGACTTATCATAAAAAAACAAAGCAAAAATTGATGTTATCAGGGCTGGGATGTCAACAGGAAAATGCGCCAACACCAAAACCAACTCCTCTAATACACACACACGCATACACGCAGCTGATTTTTTTAGAACATATTTTTTATTCAATATTTATTACTGAAAAAATTATTTAGTCATCTGAAAAAGAAAATAATTATTTAATACATTTTTTAAAAATTAAAACCAATAAATTATGAGCAATGAGAAAGTTATTGTCTGTGCTCACAAATGTAGCCATTCATTTTATCACTGTATATATTCATATATATTAAATTTAAACATTGTTAACCTTATGTCCATTCAGTTTATTTGGAAATAAATTAATTGTGTAAGTAGGGATTTTATTGTAGAATGAACAGCTGTATAAATAAAAATATTAATCATTTCAAGATTAAAACAGAAGTTGCAGAGTTGGGAAGTCGGAAGTTTTTGGATGCAGTCAGAGTCAGAATTTTAAACTGTCGGGAATTGGAGTCAGACTTTACAAATTTTAAGGAGTCGGAGTCAGGGTCTTTGCTATATGATTCTGCAACCCTGGATTAAAATTCACATTGTTTCTAAGATTGATTACTAGCAGTTTGTAAAAATAATGAACAAATATTTTTATAATAATCTACTAAGAAATCATATATATATTAAATAATTAATGGTATCAAAATTGTTTGTTCAGGAAGAAATATCTGAGCAATCTACGGCAGCTGAAGAAATTTTATATACAACTCCTAGGCCTGTTGGAAATTATTATTTGGCAGAGCATTTTGATGATCGTGAAGATTTTATAAGAAGGTATTATTTAAAAATAGTTACATTAATCAAATTTAAATAAAAATTTCTCTAGAATCAATTCTATATTGTGTATTTGACATTCATTTACAATAATTTAAGGAATTATTTCTGTAATTTAATAAATAAGATTTAATTTGTGTAAAAACTTTTTGTTTACAGCTTTAATCGAATTCTAAAAACATATAAAATATATAATTATAATCTTTCATTAATGATATTCTTACAGCATGTTATGACTATATTAAAGATGAATGTAATATTAAATTACATACATTGACAATAATAATTTTTCACATAAGTTATATTTCTTATTATTATTATATTTGTAAAATTGAAAATTTAAATCTAATTTTTAACATTAAAATATATGTAGTTAAGGACAATTAAAGGTTCGTTTTAGCCAAATATTCACAACAATTGACTCTATTAAATCCAGAATGACTAAATTAAGATCAAAAATAATTATAGAAAACTGTAGATAATTATTCTATATCTGTTTAGAGGGATATGATGATATAAAAAATAAATGGAATGTCTTGCATATAAACAAAGATTAAAAACGGATGTTAAATATATAGAGACAATGCTGAAATGCTAAAATTTTATATCTCACAATTTTACAGAATACTTTAAACCTGCTGTTATTATAAGTGCCTAGATAAAATTTCTTACATTTGTTTTAAATGTAATTTTTTATTATATTATGTTTAATTTTATTCTGTTCATAAACTGAAAATAAATTTATAATTTATCTGAAAGAACTAATGAATAAATACAATTTTTGATTCTTTTAAAACTGATTTGTATTTTATAATAATTTATTTATTATTGTACTAAAAAGTGGAAGATAGAGGTGTGAGGTCAGCTACCCCTAATGATTTGTTAAATCATTTAAAATTGTCAGATTAAATTTTATTGTCTGCATTTTATACCATATTACTTCAAATTTAAGCTGCAGTAGGATTTTAAAATTGGAAAAAATAAAAATTTATTTATTATTGTACTAAAAAGTGGAAGATAGAGGTGTGAAGTCAGCTACCCCTAATGATTTGTTAAATCATTTAAAATTGTCAGATTAAATTTTATTGTCTGCATTTTATACCATATTACTTCAAATTTAAGCTGCAGTAGGATTTTAAAATTGGAAAAAATAAAAATGATTATATAATAGGTATTGAAAAATAAAAAACATCTTTATTTACTTAAATAGGTACTAATATACATAATAAGCTACCTAATATATTGAGAATCTTCTTCAGATACATTATCACATTTGTTTTTTAAAAAGTAGTGGCAAGTATCTTCTCCCAAACATGTTCTAATCAATCTTTCATCAATTCTGTTGTCATCCATGCGTTTTTTTGTGCTTGAATTATAATAACACTTAAGAAAATTTTTCTTGGGTACAGTTTTTTTGTTTAAAATAGTAAAAGGTGGCAATTTGTCTCATCAGCAGTTATAAACAGCATTATAGTAATTTGCAATTTTTCTTATAATTATTTAAAATATGGCCAGCGGTTATAAACTGCATTATAGTAATTCGTGATTTTTCTTATAATTAAAATATGGCCAGATACGATGCGATTCTGTACAGCTGCTATCAAACAGCAACTGGATTAAATCAGAAAAGTACGAACGGGGGACCACCGAATAAATTGTTATCAACGGTCGTAATACTGTGTGTAAAGTGTAAAGCAAAAACCTGATCTTTGGGGAGTGGGAGATCGGGAGAATTAGAGAGAAAAATTATTCTCAATGGGTCAATGTCGAACAAAATCGCCCAAGAGTCCCACCCCAAAACCAGCAACGTACATCAATACCAAGTATCAATAAAGCATTGATAATCCAGTGCTACAACTGCAAAAACTAGGATCATTTCTCAAGGAATTGCCCACAAAGGTCCAGTAGGCTAATCTCCAATACTAATCATAATAAAATCTATCAATCTGGAAGAAATCAGTGGCATCAGGGAAACTAAAATATGATATGTTAAATAATAATGAAAATAATGCTAAATAATAAAAGAACATAATAAAATAATAAACAGGATAGATCAGAGTTAACTTCTTCACAACACTACTATGTTCACTTCATGCATCCTTTATGAACCAATATAACAACATGACTTCAAGCTAAGTGAAAGCATTTATTTTTGGTGAATGCTTTTTCATTGAAATTTTGCAATGTGAGATAGTAGTAGATTTGTACCAAGTTCTGTTTCAAGCTTCAGAAAACCTTTACAGAAATACAAAGATTGTCAAAACAAGCATCTGGTGGCAATGCTTTAAACCTAAAACAAACTTATGATTGTTCAAATGTTCCAAAAATGGCTAAATATCAGTTGATGATGATAATTATTTAAGATAACCATCAATTGGCATTTCCCCAAAAAATGTCATTAAAGTACAGGGTTCAATTCTGGAAGATCATAAGCAAATCAACTGAGACCTTTGCCAAATTGTAAGACTATCATATGGCACATGTCATCAGATGAGCAATGAGCAGAAATAATATTGCATGTAAGTTTGTATAAAAATTCAACAACAGTTTGAAGATGATCCAAATTTTGTTTTTAAGATTATCACTGGTGATGAAAGTTGAATTTATTGGTATGACTCTGAAACTAAACAACAATCATTTCAATGGAAGAATCCATCTTAACCCAGCTGAAGAATGCCCAAAAAAATAAAGAACAAAATCAAATACATGCTTATCTGTTTTTTTTTTTTTTTTTTTTTTGTCATCAGATTTTGTTCAAAAAATTAAATATGAGGAGAATTGCAGAAAAGTTTGTGACATGACTGCTGAGCAATGAGCAGAAATAATATTGCATGTAAGTTTGTATAAAACTTCAACAACAGTTTGAAGATGATCCAAATTTTGTTTTTAAGATTATCACTGGTGATGAAAGTTGAATTTATTGGTATGACTCTGAAACTAAACAACAATCATTTCAATGGAAGAATCCATCTTAACCCAGCTGAAGAATGCCCAAAAAAATAAAGAACAAAATCAAATACATGCTTATCTGTTTTTTTTTTTTTTTTTTTGATATTGAAAGGATTGTCCACAAGGAGCTAAAGTTAAAGACATTTTGCCACTGTAATTGTAAAAGTAAAAAAAAAGTTCATATTTTTCTGACTAATGCTTGACTTTTTTGGCTTTTATGATTGTCCATAAAGAGTTTGTCTCTCCTGTTCAGATCATGAATATGGAGTTTTTTTTTGCAAGTTTAATAAGGTGACTGAAGGAGGATATTAGAAGAAAAACATCCAAAAAATAGTGAATAGGAAACTGGGTTATCCATCATGACAACATAAGGCTGCACACTGCTTTCACCATGCAACAGTTTTTGATGAAAAACAACATAGCAAAAGTTCTTCATCCACTGTATTCACCCAAGTTAGCTATCTATGATTTGTTTCTCTTTCACAAATGAAAATCAAATTGAAGAGTGAAGATTTGACACAAGAGAGGAGATTCAAATTAAATTGCAGGCAATGCTAAACACACTCATTAGATAAGATTTTGAGGATGCATTCCATTTGTGAAAGAGTTGCTGGGACCAGTATTTGCATTTCCAAGGACTTTTACAAAGATGACAATGGTGAATCTTGAATTTTATTCAGATTTTGTTCAGAAATTTTGACAAAATCTGAATAAGTTCCAAAAATGGTATAATTTTGTTTATTGATGAATTTCGGGAATGTTTAGATAGCACCTCATATATAAAATATTTTTGGTTCATATTTGAAGAAGCAGATTTCAATAAATATTAAAACAGTGGCAATTATTCACTTAGTGCACTCCACAGTTTGTTAATATAGATAGTCCTAGATTTATAATCACTCATACTTATGATGGCAATGTCATAGATAAATTTTGTGATTGGTCAATGCAATTGACAAAGGGTTCAAGTCTTGATCAATGGTCTAATATATGAAAAAGCACTTTTTTTGTGTCTAAATTCTTGTATTTTTGTGTTCATTAAACTTATTATGATAAAATGAAGTGTAATAATAGTAGTGGTCAATCCACAAATTTTGAGCAATAAATAAATTTTGACATTTTCGACTTGTTTCGATGCCCTCTATCAGTAAACAAAATTTTACAATGTACCCTGTATATAGAGTAACAGCTGTTAGTAAATGTGATCATAAGTGATGTGGCATAATTGCATGTTATTTCTTGTCCATCTTTATTTTCACATCATGTTGCAAGATTTATTAATGCACTGAATTTGACATTTTGTCTAAGTATCTGTATTTATTTGGATAATGAACTAGATTTTGAAAATTTTTTAAATTATAAAAGGAAAACTTTATTTTAATAAATGTCATATTTTTCTAATAAACCTTGAAATTTAGGATTGACTTATATATGGGTTTTATTTTTATCATTTTTTTCAGACTGAACTAGAAAGATCAATTTATATATAGATTGCTTACATATAATATATATAGTAATTCTCCAGTTTTTATATAAAATTCTAAAAATTTTCCTAAAATTCTGTACAAGAATTAAAGAATAAGATGTTTGTTAAAAAATGTTTTTTGAATAAAAAAAATATAAATACAATCTATTATAGTTCTTGAATGACAATCCTCCTCATGGCAATCAAGCTGATCTTCAATGCTTTTTTTTTAATAAAAGTTATATTTTATTTCAATTCAAAAACATTTCCTGAAATTTTGGCACTCATGGCAATCAAGCTGATCTTCAATGCTTTTTTTTTTAATAAAAGTTATATTTTATTTCAATTCAAAAACATTTCCTGAAATTTTGGCAATAAATCATATACAGTCAAACCTCTTTAAGCCGCCACCATCGGTTCGAAGGTCCTCTCTGGCGGTAAAGGAGGGTGGCGGTTTATGGAGGGTTAATGGTAACATGTGAGAAAACATGTATAGACTAGAATGACATTGTTTCATTTAATTAAAGGTGATCAGAAATAAATTGCTGAATAGCAGAAGGATTTTTATTTTTATATTCACAAATTAAAATCTTTT
>AYEL01047083.1:0-73413 GCA_000484575.1 Olivierus martensii
TATAATATATATAATACATTATTAAAATATAGAATCAAACAATATTAATAATGTATTATATATATTATTTTTCTTTAATTTACAATAATCAAAGAAAATTCTATATAATATATGAAATTTAATAAAGTATATAAATAAATTCAATTTGTTATAAATTTATCTTACAGATATATACCAATTGGTTTATTAGAAAGACTTCCACAGAAAATTAATGAACGTCCTTCACCATATTGTGGAAGAAATGATTTAGAAACTTTACTTGCTAGTCCTAGTTGTGCTGACTGGATAAAAATAAGGTTTGCTCATTTATTTTTATTTGGATCAATTCTTATAATAATTCTATTTGTGAGTTTTCATCTTAGGATACTGGCCATATATTCTTAATTATTTTCCCAATTTTAGAAAAGTAATAACATATTTTTTCTTTCAAAAGCTACCCACTATCTATGATAATTTTGTAATAGGTGGACGAATATAGTTAAGAGTCAATAACTTATATATGATATACTTCTCTGTAACAGTAATGGAACAAATAATGTTAGTTATGTTATTGATAAAATAAGTAAAGATGATTTAGAAAAGAAAACTCAAAACATCATAATAAAAAAATATTTTGTACTTTTTTTTATATCTCTATTATCAAAATCATTTTAATTGTAAAAAAGAGATTAAAATATATTTTAAATATAAGAAAAATAAAATATTTTGTAAATTTACAATATGCTAAATTTATAAAATGCAAGAAATTAGCCTTTTCAACATTGATATTATTCTCTATTGTAATGGCTGATATTAATTCACTATCATTTATTTTGCATAGTCTGTTAAGAAATGATAAGACAAAAAATAAATTTTGAATATGCTATAAATTTTATAGTAACTATTACAAAAATATTAATTTTAATATGATTTTGAAAAATTAATTCTTCTCTATTTTTAATTAATATTTTATTGTATTTAAATTTATGAACGAGATAATTATCATTCTGATTCAAATTTTTAATTAGCAGACATAATTTTTTAATAATATTTTTCAATAAAATGCTATATTTAAATATAATAAAAAATTTGTGTATTCAATTGATTATTTTCCCTTTGAAAAATGATAAATGTTTTCTATTATTAATTCAGAGTAAATACCCTTGATTTAAGTTATTTATTTTTATTACAGTGAAATGCTACTTGGAACTGTACCTGAGAACTTTATTTTTCTTCCAAAGCATAAAGCAAATGCTTACTCTTGAAAAATATAAATTGTAACTATACAGATTTAAATCAGAAATATTATTTTATAATCCATCTTTGAACAATAAAATTGTTACTGTTTGAATTTTGTTTTTTCTCGTTCATTTTAGAAACACATTAATGTAAATTAATTCTACAAGTCAAATTAATTAATTATTAATTTATTGCAAATTAATCAGTAATATTATTATGTCTAAACTAATATAATTAAATATAGAAATTCTATCCTATCATTGTACATATTAAATTACTTATCATTTTCTAGTTTCAAAAAAAATTTAATAACAGATATTTATTTACATTATATTATAATCTGTTTTGAATTTAATCAGAAAACAAAATGATTTATTTAAATATTTTTAATCCATCCTAATATATTTAAAAGAAAAAAGATGACTATATAAATGCCACATAGGCTTATATAAAGCTAGTCGAGATACAACCATTGCATTTTTGACAGAAAAATTCTGTTATTTTTAAACGCACAGGCCTATGTAAAGCTAGTCGAGATACAACCATTGCATTTTTGACAGAAAAATTCTGTTATTTTTAAAATAAAATAAAAATTCTAATGACTATATGAATAATTCTAACTTACAATCACAATAATCAAATTGTGTAAATGCAAAACTGAGTTTTGGTAGCAAGAAAAAAAATCAATCATTTTATAATAAAACAAAAAAGAATTAATATTTTTAAGTGCGTGCATTAATATAATATAATCCTAGAACCAGTTTAATGCAATCACTTTTGTTGACAGAAATATTTGTTTTTAACTTCATATATATCTCTGCTTTTTTTTTATTAAGTTTATTATCTCTATTACTGTATATATTATTTTGTATTTTATCAGTTGAAAAAATCTTATCGAATCAATCAATTTGTTTCTTAAATCCAATATTTTCTAGCATAACTTTAATATCCTGTACAATTGGATCAAATATTCAGTAAAAAGTTTATAAAGCCTCCCTACAATCAGCAAGATAAGATGACAACCATGACAATACTGCATCTATTTAACAAATCAACAAGTTATTTATTAAAAAAGTAAATAGATTTCAGTTTAAGAAAGATTAAAGAATGATGTACTAGAAGATTAGTTATTACAATAAAATAATATCAACATATCTATTAATTATAATGTATTTCCAAATTAGAATAATTATGTATTGATATTTAAATGCAAACTTATAAAGATGTATTACTATTGTCTACCATATGCATTTAAACAGAAGTTGGATTTATGTATTATATAAGGAATCGCACTTGAATAATATATATCAAATATACAACATAGATGTTTTTAAACAGTTGGAAGCAGATACTGCAAATGTGTTTACATGAAAGGGAATAGTCATCCATTCATAATCGATATGTAATGTTGAAACGAAATGTGAGTAGCAGACTACATGGCTAGATCAATTTATTAGAAAGCTTGATATTCAATACACTTGTGCATTCTAGGTTCAGATAACGGGAAGTAACCTTACCATTTGCTGATGTAATAGGATAGTACAGTGCTACTACTACTCTGCAGATGCATTTAAATTCGACTCGGAAGTTATTGGCCGAAGGATACCCGTTTTTAATAAAATGCTTTATCCATTTTAACGTGTCATTTTGTTTTAGTGCACGTGTTTAAAAAAAAATCTGAAATAAAATAACAAAATTTTACTCTATTATAATCACATAAAATAATTACAAAATATAATAATAATAAATCGCAAAGTTCGGACAACCATAATACGTAAAACATGTGAACTTAAGATACATTTTTCAGATATGTTGCTAATTTTATTTTTAAAATTAGTATAACATCGCGCTTTGTTACGTGGAATGTTTTTGTTAAACTACTTTGTTTGTTTTAATTAAAAGCAAACTAACACATTATATGTTATGTTCTTGTACGAGCATAATAAACACCTGTGTGATGACGTAATCTAGAAAAAATACATCATCATACGTTGGTGTATTGTATGCTGCTTTACACAGTGTGCATTTTATATTATGGAATTATATTATTGGCACAATATATTTCCATAATATAAAATGAATTTTAAAGGCATAACACTGAATTAAAATTTATCATAATGATTTCCATTGAATTAAAATAATTATCACAAAATGTAAATTTCATTAGCTCAATTCTTAAATTAAAATTACAATACACAAAATACCTGATGACGTCAGACAGTGTTTCTCTAGTATGTACAATATATAATTATAGTAGAATCCCGATTATCTGAGATAATGTGGACCGGTGATATCTTGGATAATCAAAAAATCGGTTAACACGGAAGATTTGATAAATCATTATTTTAAACAAAGTGAATTTGAATACATTGACATGATGTATATTACTTTCAGGTTAGACCTTGTTTTAAAATATAACGATTTTTATTATAAACAGTAATTTAAAAATGAATCGTCATTCACTTTGTATTGATTTTTTTTTTATTTTTGTAATAAAACAATTGCAAATAAAAGTGATTTATTGTATAATTTTAAACATTTTTCAATTTTATTTACAACTTCTTTATTATAAAAATTTAAAAACTTCAACACGAGGAAGAAATCTCCGTTAATCGAGATTTTACTGTGTTATAATTGTTTTCATAATAAAATTTAAGTGATATTTCTATATAAAGACACTTTTTCAAGTTTTATAACTTTCTAATGGCTGATTTATTGATATTTAAACGTTTTATTCTCTAAATATGGTAAGAGAATAAGTTTGTAATAATTATTCTATTATACTTTCATGAGACTAAATTTTTTTTGTGTCTTGTTAGTACTTTTAACACTTAAAAGATTAAAACAGATATCAAGTTATAGTAAGTATGTGTTATGTCATTGTATGAGTTTAACTTCGTTTTGAGGTACAATATAAATTTTTTACCTTATAAAACATCTTTCTGCTGATGGATTAATGTTTCAAAACCTGAAAGTGCTGTTTCGAATCGCTGGACGACGATATAAAAACTATATTGAGCATCAAAATTATAACACTACACTATTTTGAGATTCGTATGCGATGTCAAAAAGATTTCTAACATTAAAAAAAAGAAAAGTATTTTTCAAAATACCTAACAATACTGATAAATAACTGTTTTACCTAACTGCTTTTTAATAATAGCACTAGACTGCAGTTGAATATTAGTAACACAAAAAGTTTTATTGAAACGTTTTCGGTCATTGTACAAGCATCATCAGCACTTTAGAGCAGAATACAAGAAGGAAAACGAACTAAAAACTTCTTGTATTCTGTTCTAAAAGTGCTGATGATGGTTGTACAATAACGTTCCAATAAAACTTTGTGTTACTAATATTCAACTGCAGTCTAGTGCTATTATTTAAAGGATTAATAGTTAGGTTAGTTATAATTAATATTATCGAGATTCGCGACTTTGCACAACCATCATCAGCACTTTAGAACAGAATACCTGTTCTAAAGTGCTGATGATGGTTGTACAGCAACCGAAAACGTTCCAATGAAAATTTTTGTGTTACTAATATTCAACTGCAGTCTAGTGCTATTATTTAAAGGATTAATACTGATAAAGTTTGTAAACTACAAGTTATAAACTTAATTAGTAGTAAATATCTGCCAATTAACACAGTATAATGTGTGTGACGAAATTTTGTAATTATAAGATTTGTATAAAAAATTTATTCAAACTTTTACATTCATGCTAAAATAAATTATTCAATTGCGACATATTAGGTTTAAAAATACTTAACAAATTAAAACAGTAGTTTGTTGTTTTAATTAGTGTTAATTTGTGTAAATTTATTAACAAGAAACGAGTATTGTAATAATAAATTTTTTAAATGATTTAACTTTGAAAATCGCCTGTACAGTTCGTCGAAATATGTAAACGGAAGTTTAATCATCAAAATTTTAAGAAACTAATCAAACATCTCTTCATTAGATTATAATTAAATAATATTAAATTTTATGTAATAATTGAACAAGTCGTGTTTTGAAATATTACTGTATTCTTAGGTGGCAATACGCTTTGGTTACATCCGTGTAAATGTTTGAATTTCCATCACGGTGTTTGTACAGAGTTTCATTTGTATAGAAGAGAAATCAAAGTAGTGCCTGAAGTATTATTTGCCACCTATTAAGGCCTGATAGGTAAATCAGAATGGCCTCTGGCAAATAGCCTTATCCTTCTAGTTGGTTAAACAGTTACATTGATTTTCTCTAAGCTTCTGATGATTAAGTACATCGACGCAATTACCGAATCCATTCTCACAGAGATACCCTGGCTGAAAGAGATAGGCAAATGTCAATTTGTCACTGCAACTTCGAAAATTTTGTTGATGTTTCTCATTTTAATGCTATTTACCATGCCTTTTATCATAATCAGGAAAAAAACATACAAGTAAAGTTTCTGGACGTTGTTTAACCGATTTGCTCGTGCTTTATCACGTCACAATGGCGGAATGTGATAAAATGCGGTGTAATTAACACTAGACGTCTGTTCGTTCCTTGTTATTTTTCAGTTAAATCGCCTTACGTCACACACCTGCATATTATTAGTTACCGCATCGAAATTTTGCTTGTCTCCTCGCATATATTTTAAGACGTCACACAGTCGCTTCTGTTTGTGTATAAGAAAACTAAATTGGTTACTTCCTATTTAAATTTCCTGATTTTCGAATTAAGCATATAACAATATTAAACACCAGCGTCAAATTGCTATTTTTACGATTGAATGCAGGTTATTTTATAAGGACAAAGCAATAAAAATGTTTAATATTGAGCAGAATTACTGTTTGAATAAATCAGATTGCGTTCTGAAAGCTGTTATACATAATATACATAGATATTTACATGCACTAGTATAATATAGGAAAAAATATATTTTTTTATAATATAATAATGAAATCATATTGAATTTCAAATGTAAGATCGAATTTATAAAGTTAAATTTCGAGAAACGTTCCTGTTACAAAAATTGATACATAAGATTTAATATGTATACTTTATACACATAATTTTCTTTTAGATATTATGAACTCAGGAAACATCTTTTTTACTATTAAAATAATTGGATATCCATAAAGTAGATATATTACTTTAGGCAATATTTGAAGTTGTTTAGTTTTTGTCCCATGTTTGCATTCTGAATGCATATTTTTCATTTTAAAAAGGTTACAACCAAATTCTGAATAAAAGATCTAGTTTCCGTTTAGCATTGTGTAAACTTTGCCTAAAGCACATTATTATTGAAAAATTTTATCATAGAAAGAAAATATTTTTTTTCCTATATAGTTTACTAATAGGCTATATATTTTTGTAATTTTATATTTTTATTAGCTTGTGTTAATTTTAAGTTTTAGTATTTTGTATAACAATTGCAGTATATATTTCATGAAAATTGCAAACAATTGTTCATGAAATATATACTGTATATAAAAAAGTTCTTATAAATCTTTTTTATATTCTCTACTAAATTGGATATTTATAATATAGGGAGTAGCTCTTTATTCAAATATAGATACTAGTTATTGATTTGTATAAATTACAATAATCAGAAAATTAAGCAGTAAATGAGGATGCAAAGTTGCATAGATTATGTTCGAGAAAATATATGTAAAGTGAAAAACACATAAGTTTTTAAAATGTGTTCTAAATTCATTTTGCTTTTCTTTCATACATTATTTTCGTTATTTATATATAAGGATCTTTGTCTCTATATAAAAATGAATAACTTTTAGTTATCCAGATAGTAATAAATCTGTTCAATCATCATTCTGTTTGGCAGTTTTTACTATTTTAAATCTAATAAATTTTTATTAACTTCAATAAATCTCAAATTTACTTATGTTGCATTTCTTATAAATTATTATTAAAATAATATTTTTATTAATAAATATTTATATTTTACATGCATGTAGTCTTATCTTTAAAATGTTGAAATTTCATTTTTAATTCCTTATTACTGCATAAAAATAAATAATTCAATATAATCTGCATAGATTTAATAAATGAAAAGAATAAATCATATATAATAAATAAATCAATAAATAATAGAAATAAGTTATAGGCCTATTGATTATTAACTTTATTTTTATAGAGAATTATTATTTTTTTATCTCAAATAAAATTAGACATTAAACTTTAACTAAATAAAATTAATAAAATAATGAATGTTGAAATCTCCGGGAGCAACATTAAAATTATTAATATACTCCCAATCGAAATTTAATGTACTTCTTCAAGGAATTGTTTTTTGTGAATCAGTAAGGTTGTTTTGTTTTGGTGCTGCACTTGTATCTTATAAGAGAAGTGAGAAGCATTTGAAAACTAACAATAAATACCACAAAAGAAAAACTAAAGACAAATATAGATTACATAAAAAATTCAAGAATGAAATAAATTTACATGTACAAGATGAGACAGACAGTAAAAAAAAACATTGTTGAAAGACAAAGACAAAAGAAATCAGAACTAGCAAACAGTAGATCCAAGGAGACATCCAAAAATTCTCTTGCTTCATTTTGAATATTGACTCTTCTTTATTTCCCTATGTGTGAAATTTATTTTCTTCCTTTCAAGGATTTGTTTGGTACTACTGTTTTAAAATATTTTTGTGTGTAAATCTGAATTTCATCAGAACACTGCTCCAAAAATTACCAATACTTCCTAAATATTGTTTAAGTTATCTTCATTATATTTTATGGAATTTTATTTCTCAAAATATAATCAGTTTTCATATTTGAAAGTATTGTATTACAGAAACAAAAGTAATTTTTTCATTAGTGTTGAAAATGATTGTCTTTGTTAAAAGCTTATGCATATATTATCTCATGCAGTATCTGATTAAACGTCATTAAAAAAACTAAAAGCTGATGTATTCAATTTATAATTAATTTTATGCATGTGCTTACCTATTTAATGATTACCTGAAGCTCTTTGTATATCAACAAAACAAGTTGTATGAAAATCTACATATAAGTTCAACAAATACCTGCATAATTGGGGTAATGTTTGTGAATGGAACTAGTCAAAGCCCTAAAGGGAGAAACAATGTTCTCAAAAATTTTCTATGCCTTTGATTTTCAAATTTATTTTATTTAATTATCCTTGATATTATAAATAATTTATCACTCCATATACAGAGTTAACTAAATATATTTAATTAAAATATTTATAAATGATATTTAAACAAATATTACTATTAGTATTGTCATGTTAAATAATGTTGACATTACAACTTTAACCTCAGAATGAATAAAAAAATAAAATTTGAAAGATTTTAAGTCATAAATCTTATAAATATGTAACAATAAAATATATATAATGAAGTATAATAATAAATAAACAAAGGTAAAATAAAAATATTCTTTTTTTTCAACTTACTGTTATTAAAAATATTACTTGTTTTTAATTAGTCATAAATATCAGCAAGTTTTTCATTCTTGTGTAAATTGCTTTTTGACAAAACAAGTTTCAAATTATTAAAGTGAGAATATAATTTTAAAATTTGCATTTTCCTGTATATGTAAAATTAATTTGGAACATTTATATGCCTATGTAAATAAAAATTATGTGGAATTTTTCTCAGCATAAAGATCAGTGCATATATTTTTATTATAATAAGATGTGCTCTTGAAAAATCAAATTCATTTAAATTAAATACTTGTCATGTATACAGAAAATAGTTACAACTGCATGCATTTTTCGTATAAATTATTTTTATAAACAACCTTTCTTAATATATAATAATATTGCAAAATATATTATTTTTAATTTAAATCTGATTTATCAGATATGATTTCTCTTCATAATTTTGAAATTCTTTACGATTTTAAATTAATTTTTAAAGATTAATATAAGAAAATACATATATACATGAAAGGTTATCATATGAAAGATTGTTACAGGATTTTGAACACAAAATTTTATACATTTAGATATTTTTATTGTTTAGTACTGTAATTAAAATATTTTTCCTATTTATTGAACAAAATTTAAAAATCGTATTATTAAAATCATCAAAAGTTAGATTGAATTAAGTAATTTATTATTATATATCAAAAATTTATTTATTAGTTATTAAAGATGATCTAGATATATTTTCCTCATTTATTTATAAATTATTAATCATTCTTATTAAAATCATATATATTTTTATAAATTTTTCATTATTATATTAAAATTATCAATCACAAATAGAAGATTACAGGATATATAATTAAGATTTTATTGCTTTTCAAATTGATGTGCAAATTAAATTCATTTATTATTATTTTTATCGAAAATTTAATAATTATACCAAAATCTCTTCTAATTTTAATGATCATTTTAATGATTTACAAAATTATATTGGAGATTGTTTTCATTTTACTTCAATTATTTTATATATATTTTTGAATTTTTTTTTTAAATTTAGAGATTGTATTACTCAAAGTGGTTAACATGGTAAGTAACACAATCTCTAAATTTTATTACTATGTGTTAATTTAATAAAACATAGAATTGATAATGATTAAGATATTTTATCATTAATTTTAAATTGAAACAAAAAATAAAAACTATTTAAAATTTCTATATAATCTTAGTTTTATATAAAAATATTCAAAAGTTAATCAAATTTGTTAGTGATATATATATATATTAATGTAATGCAGTTTCTAGACTTTAATATTAAAAAAAAAGATTTTTCTTTCCCATTATAAGTCGCACTCTACGTCTCATCCTTCTGTACGCTGGCGGCGCGAAGCTATCGGCGACAACTTTAAAATGAAACGTTTATCAAATATAAGAAAAAAAAAAACAACTTACAAAATAAAATTGTTATATAGTAAAGTTGCAAAAATGTTAAGCTGTTTTACTGACATGTTTTCAGTTCCTTTTATTTTTTCTTGTCGAGAAATGTCATTCACAAACGAAGCAAATCGTTTTTATTCGGTGGCAAACCAACAAGAAAATTAAAAGTTTTACTGTTAGCAAAGAAAATAATCTATCGCTCCAATGATGTCAAATTTCTAATAATAGTGTGTTAATAGCGATGTAATTAAAATGGTTTAAAACCATCGAACGAAGGAGCAATAGATTATCAATAACGCATACATGTTAAATTTAAATTAGTTTGGATCAGAAAATGCAAGATATCTAACAAATTATTTGTAAAATGGTCTAGTTATATATCTTTAGGAGGTCAACTATTTGGACTGTTCCATCTATTTCGATATAAAATGAAACGAACAAGTTAAAAACTGCTTAACTTCCATTTTCTTTTTTTTTTGTCCATAATATCAGATGCTTACGTTATAAACCTTTCCATATATGTAACAATAATCAGAAAATAAATATAAGACTAAACATATGCTTTTAATTATATTTCAACTTGAATTTTCATATATAAGTTTTTTCTTTTTTTATCTTTAATAATCCTTATTACATAACTGGGAAAGTAACACATAATCCACAAATATACAATATTTGATTTTTTTTTTCTTTTTGCAAATTTGTTAAACACATTTTTTTTTCTTTTATATACTTTGCAGATTATATGCAGGAAATAATGGAAAGCCAGTGTATTTTTTTCTGTACAAAATAGTAAACCAAAACACATTGCAGAAAAAAGCTGGAAGTTTTATGTGGCAGAGCACACCTACAGATTATTATTATCATTTTTTATTGTATTAGATATTACAGTTAGATTAATAATTAATTAATTAACAGTTTTTCAAAATATATTCTCATCTATATAGACTATACAGCATCTGGAAGTTTTATGTGGCAGAGCACACCTACAGATTATTATCATCATTTTTTATTGTATTAGATATTACAGTTAGATTAGTAATTAATTAATTAACAGTTTTTCAAAATATATTCTCATCTATATAGACTATACAGCATCAATAAACTTGAACATTTAATATAATATTTCTTTACTTATTATAACAGTAACATTGTTAAATACAGCATTAGTAAATGTATATAACTTAATACAACAACTATTATGTGATTAGAAGAAATTCATTATTACTTTAAAGGCATTTTTAAACATAAATTAAATAGTAGTACAATAAATAATTAGTTTATTATAGGTTTTTTAATATAAATAGGAAAAGAAATGTAAGTGTGCTCTGCATACGGCGTGATCTACACCTTGATACGAAAAAATATAAACTAATGGGTAAAAATACACATTTATATTTATCTACATATAGATATAAATTTATGAATTTATATATATATGTATTTGCTTTATTTTCATCGAGGACTCAGAGTGCGGGTATTATACTTAATCATCACTTTCGTATTCCCCCTCATAGTACAAGTGTCAACAGCGACAATTCGTCATCTAGTGGTAGAAGATAGAAACATGGGAAGATAGTTGTTATTCGGTGCTTTCGTTTGTTTGGGGGGAAGTTGGACAAAAGCACATATTTTCTGATTAAAGTTTTCGTCAATTATTGATCGAGGAAGGATTAGAACAGTGACACTGATATTGGAATTAATTTATATTTCGTGACTTGCTGTCATTTCTTCGAAGTTCCGGTTTTTGCCTTCAGACAGGCTTTAGTGCGATAACGCTTTTAAGATGGCATGGACCTCTTCCGCTATAGCCATTAGTACAAATTCGAACTGGGCCTAAGAAATAAGAAGATGTTTTTAACTTTTAAGTTTCGTTATTATTAATTCATGCCAATCATGAGATACACGTTTTTAGTTCATGCTTTTTTACCTTTGTTTTGACCATTCCTCCTCTTTGGTCTCTGATATGTTCCAAAGTTGCTGCTATATCCAATTCCTTAGCACCTATATAAAATTTTTATTTTTAAATTTAACACGATTTGCTGCATTCACAACATTATGTAATAGTATTAGAATTCTTAAATCAACCAACCTTTAGACATTCGATTCAAAACCATATCAATAAGACAGTATGTGCCAGTTCTTCCTGCACCGTCGCTATATTAAAAAAATGTTCACTTTATTGTAAGAAATTTATAAATATTCATTTTTAAGCATTTATACACATACCTGCAATGAACTACTATAGGGCAGGATCGACCTCGATACGACTTATTCACTTTTCTATTGAAAAAATTTATTATATCATAAACAAATAAAGAATCTGAAGCATAATAAAATAGCATGAGTAAAGAATAACTGATTATAGTATTTAAATATCCTACATATAATTAGAAGTGTCTGTAAATGTTAAATATAAGTTAGATTTGAAAAGTTGTTTTTATTATACGTACAAATATATAAGCCTATACATAAAAGTCTATAATATATATTTTATTTATAAAATAGAAATAGTCTATACAATTAATAAAATATGAATTAAAACAGTTAAGTTAGAAAGAATAAATTTTTAAATATAGTAAAGCTTTTACCAGAAGCAAACATTACAGTCAGTTTTTTAAACAAAAAAAAGGCTAAAGAAATAACTGCGAATTTCCGTTATTATTTTTTATTTTAACTCAAAACAAATATTTTTTCAGAAATGGTATCTTTCAAGTGGAACTATCTGCCGTCTATAGATGATGGCGGCAGATAATTGAAAGATAACAATTTAAAAAAAAATTGGATCTATTGCCATATTAGAATAGTATATTATATGATTATATAAAAATTAACAGAGAAGTAATTTTAGAGGATAATTTATTAACAAAATATCTCCAGAACTAATACGATTCGTTTAATTCTGGTGATATTTTTCAAATAAAGGTCGCTTTTTTCAAAAAAGAACTAAAAAAAAAATATACATTATAAATTCTATATAAAAAAGAAAGTTTTACCAAAAAAATATAGATAAAAATGAATTAACTGAATTTATGATAGCGAACAATTCGTTTTTTGTAATAAATATAATTTAAAATATTTTGAAGAATATTATAAGTTTAAATTATTTGTAAATATAATATTACAATGTACAAAAAATATCAAAAGAAAAAAAATCATTAAATATTGAATTAAATTGTAAAAAAAAGGTTTGAATTTCTTCGAAATTCTTCATATACCCATAAATTTTTATAAGTTCCTGTTGAAAGTGGGTACTTTCTACTGGTAGATAATTTATGGACGAAGATAACTTGAATATAAATGATTTTATGTTTGACTAGCGACCTCGTTGCGTGCACAATGAAGGTAATATCTTAGTTATTTGCAATCTGTGTGGTTGGGATTTTGTCGTTGAAAATTCTCTTCCATTATAAAGCATTCTCATTTATTGATTCATGGGCCTTTTACTTTAAAATATTTTTCAAGTTATAATCTTAACCTGGAATTCAAATACTTTTCCTCTTATCTAGATTATTAGAAATTTTTCCTTATAGGATTGCAATGTTCGCTTCCCCATTTAGGAGTTTTGCGTTGAAGTTCCATGTTGGCTTGGATTGGAAATAGTAGTGCATCGGAAAAAAGCATAGAAGTAGGAAGATATAGAGATAGGCTTGGTTCCAAGTTGTTCCTTCAAGAATTGAAGAGAAACCCCTCTCCACCCATCACTTTTGTGACTATGCAATTTGTCAAAGATCAAAATTGCACCAATCACAAAAATGATAGGCAAAGAGGGGAGAATTGTTAGTGGCTTGCAGATAAAATAGTTGATGCAAGAGGAGAAATGGAAATATTAAATGGGAGACACCATTTGAGACGAACTGTCTTGAGGAGTAATTTATTATTCGTGGCTGTAACGTGATAAGCTCCTTATAAATTTGTTTTCCCCGACAATTGCTTAAAAGAATAAAATTTTCTAAGAAAGTAGACCCAAAAAATTTAGTTTTAAAATTATAAAAATAAAAACTTACCTTCGAAATTCTAAGATTGCTTTAGTAGAACTCGGAATATTATTTTCGGGCCATGCCAGAAAATGAAACTGTGTAACTGTACGTGTTTCCGATGTTTTCAGATTCTTCAGATAAAAACTTCTTACTAAATATTCATCACACCAAATATGTTCGGATACTAAATTAACCTTAATAAGAATAAATATAAATAAAATTAAATTAATAAAACTTAAAAATGATTTTTATAATTAAAAAACGTCATCTCACCTCGTACATATGATAAACTTCGCTTCCTTCTTCAGGCCAGTAACGGTGGCACATGGCTACTCCATTCTCCATCAGTCGAGTTAATGTCACGATCACAACGTTGCCTTGTTCCCATATCATCTTTAAAATGGAATAATATAAACGTCATCACTCTCAATAAAAGCAGTATAGATAATCTGAGATGCATACCTGCCAAAAATCAGCTGCAGTATGAGGAAGAGGTCCTTGAGTTGCGATGTATGCCGGATTCCTCGGATCATGATCGGTCTAGACATAAAAAAAATCCAAAAAATTAATATTAGATAATATAATAAACATACACTGGACGATCATCGTAGTAATACAAAAATAACTTATTTCGACTTCTTCAATTCGATATTGAACTGTCAGATGCAAAATATACAATAAATCAAATCACCCACATTCACGTGGGAGAGTTGTTTTTGATATATCTTTTTGGTTACATCTCCGAGGGATATCTTTTAGTCCGTCTCCAAGGGAGAATGACTAAAAGATATCAATAGTTACAGAGATAAGTTTATCTCCTACGCATTATGCTACAATGACAACCTTTTTATACTGTCATGGGCGACTGACTATCTTTGCTTTTTATAAAAATACAATCGATTCAAGCTGTGATTGTTAAATAACCAATGTATTACAATGAATTATAGACTTGGATTCAAAACATGATACTTACAATTGAGCTGGCATTGATGTAGTCTTCGTTGGAGACATTAGAAAGATCATTGAGAATAACGCGAGAATGGTCATCTGGAAATAACAATATATTTATATATATAAAATTTATACGTAATAAATTTTATTTTGTGAAATTTATTCTAAATTATTAAGACAATAATATATCCTATTCTAGAGATATTCAAAATTCTTAACACTATCGAATATGTTCAGGAGACCTAAACAAATATTTCAGATGGGAGATCCGGTGTATTTTTCACATGAATGGAAGTTATCCAGATTTCAAAAAGAGTATTGAACAATTTTACAAATTCTACTAGAATTTTTTTTTTATACTGGAATTTTTCAATGCTTTAAACTAATAAAAATTCATATGTCATCTACTATTACAACGAACTTCAATGTAACAACAACAATAACCAGATACTGTATAAAAATGCGCTATAAAATTTTTTAAATTTCTCTCCCCGTTCTTGATATAATTTCAAAACTCAAAATTTAATCTAGTCACCTGGATAATTATTTTAAAAGCAATTCCCTCCTTGAAAAAGAAGAAAATAAATAAATAAAAATAGGGAAATTGTAAGCGGTAGAGCCCAGAACGAGA
Organism: Olivierus martensii; assembly: GCA_000484575.1. Classification (NCBI taxonomy): domain Eukaryota; kingdom Metazoa; phylum Arthropoda; class Arachnida; order Scorpiones; family Buthidae; genus Olivierus; species Olivierus martensii. The sequence goes on from AYEL01047083.1 coordinate 15,593, forward strand.
TTATGTTACGATAAGTATTTGCAGCCGCAAAATACGGAGATAGTGACAGATTGTGATGTATAGTAACCGCAACACCGTCATCTCCGTTATCTAGACACAACTAATCGAAAATACGATTAATCATGTCCGGTTGTGCTACTTGACGCCCTCTGCCTGAGGAGGATTATTAATAACAGATTAGGGCGCGAACAGCCTAGCAAATTAGCCGCTTTATTGAGTCTTAACGAAACCCACCTCAGCCTTTCTGACAAAGTAATATTTGATATTTAAATATATATGTATAATGCATACAAGCTCCTAGTATGTAACAGCGATGAATTATATATAATAGTTATATTTTTTTCTCCAAATATATCTATAAATCATTGCTAGTAATTTTTGTCAATCATGTAATAGCGAAATCTGATTTTTTTAGCAATTCCTTTTGGTTTCTTTTTTCACAAATAGTTTAAAAACAACATTTTTAATATCAACAATCTATATATTTTATATGTTTACTGATTTTTATCAATAAAATCAGTAAATGTATAAAATATACAGATTTAATCCCGGTTGAAAAATGCTGCAAAGTTGTATGTTTAAAATGTATCATTTTATGATGATATATCAAAAATAATAAAAAAAATTAAATTGTAATCGTTAATAATGCACTTTGAAGAACAGAAAAGTGGAAATTAGATTTATAAATCATTTTAATTAAAAAAGGCATGATGGGAAGCATTAATAATAAAAACTGCAACAATATAACGCAGTTCGAAAATCGTGATGTGTTCAACGCACATTACCAACAACAAACCGTTTATATTAAAGTAACAACTGTAGAAAACGTATAAAATAACTAAACCACTAACTTACAAGGAACTACATCGGGATAACGATTCTTCTTGACGTTTTGTGGTAAATTAGCAATTGCAGTAGAACACGGTTCGGCCTCGTAGGCGCACAACGCCTCCCATTCTCTATCCAAGCGATCTTTATTCTTCAGATGATCTTCCATATAAGACTGGAAAGTCAAAACATGGTATTAAATAAAGGTATTGTACAAAATTAATAAAAATTTATAATCTGCTTGAAATATTATGTAGCATCTTTTTTTTATTATAAACATATTTAATCTAGTCTTCTCCAACGATTACTAATATCCTGATTTTTGTCAATTTAATGTTATGGCAACACTCAGAATGACAAGTGTAATTTATTATGAGGTCCAAAGATCTCGACAAGTCACTTATCTTCTAATTTATTAAGGCAAGGAATCTCCAAAGAAGGTTGTTGGAGACTGCCGTGATTTTCAATTTCATTAACCTCTGCAAAGCAAACACACCCCTGCAGCCGTTATTAAAAGAAAATAAATAGCCTTGTATCTATCCAATCCCCTTGCAGAGGATCTTGAAGGAAGATTAGTTTTAGTAGGAGGCTCACTTCTGCTCGCTTTTAAAAGTTGATTTCCTTCCTATCAACACTATTTTGGAAGTAATATAAAGATGGTACAAATACTTATCCAAGTACTCGATGGAAGTTTTCAGACCATTCAAGAAATTTAGGTAAATAATTGGACGTCGTCAAAGGAAGCATTTTTCTTTGATAGAATAGCAACTAAAAGTCAAATTGATTTTTTTTCCCTTCAGTCAATAAGTGTCTCCTAGCGAGATGAATTTCGAAATAAGTATCTCCTTAATTTTAAAGTCTGAAATATAATACCAAAATTTAAATTCTGGATGCAATATATATTGAAAATGATGCTCCTAGTAATGAACTCTTTATAATAAGAATTCGAAAAAACGGAGTGAATCGCATAAAAATCACTCTGTAATTTTTCATAGGCCTCTATTAATTATGTTCAATCTTTCAATAAATCTGACAATCATTTTCAAATTGAAAATTTTAAAGCAGATAAAAACTTCTGTAAAGACAGAAATTAAACATACTTATATCGTTGCTTTAACAGACTTTTTAAAAGATTTATTCCATTTAAATAAATATAAATCCAATCAAGTTTGACGATATCATTATTTTATCAAAATTAATATAATAAAGTCTGAATAATTTTTAAATCAAAATTAAATTTTTATTTATATATATATATGTAGAAAATCCTAAAGACGTAAAAATAAAATTCTAAATATAAATTACAGTTTTACGGAAATTATCTCACTTAACATAAATTTAATAAATAAATGAAGTCAACAATTAAAAAAATACAATTGAGATATACGAAAATTTGGATTTTTTTTATATAAATTACATGAAAATGAATGCTATATTTGTTCATCAATCATTATTATGTCTCACCTCTTTTCAAAAATGAACTTTTAATAAGTATAAAAAGGAAGATGGGGAATATAAGATCACACTTTAGCGCTCTAAAACGTAACTATAAGGAATTTTTTTCCTTTTCTCAAAGTATCAGAGTTTTCAAAAATATGAATGACTATTTTTTTTCTTTCTGGTAGATTTATTAGTCGTTCGGCCTAGACAGTCCAGCAAAGAAAGCAGAAAGTTGATTTAATGAAATATGGTAGCTGAGAATACTGCAATTGTCATTTCTCATCCGTCAGTGAGAGATGAATAGCAGTAAACTGAACTGTGGTATCGTCTGACAACAGTAAAATATTACTTTATAAAATATTAATTCCAAGATGGAATGGGGGTAGAGAGGGTTTTAGTTAAGTGAATGGAACTGCAAAGCGATTTTTGGGTCATAACCGAAAAATACACTAAGAGTACTATAATAATTCCTATCTTTCGGACTAGATACAGAGAATTATTTCGTAATAATAACAGAAATGTCATCTCTATTTTTTAAATTACAGTGAATTTTTCGACATCTTGGCATTCCCTATCTGCTATAAGGCAGATTGACTACTTACCGAGAATTTTTCGTGATGAGAGTTATAAATTGATAACTTTAATAAATAAAATTGTATATAATTATAAAAATGCATGTACTTACCAAAATCATGTGACCTGTTGATATGTCCATGTTAGAACTAACTGGTTCTTCACTCCTGCAATTAATTATAAAATATTTTCTGTAAAATTTTTAAAAATTAATTATTTTGTAGAAGAAACGAATGATTAAAAACATAATTATATAAATATATATTGTATACAGTAAAAACTAATAAATAAAATTCTGAAATATGAACTGCTCGAAATGTCTTGACATCGAGGATTCATCAAAAATATATATGAGTATGTCACTCATATATATCAACCAGTTCTGAAATGAATGATAAAAATTGCTACGATTATATTTTGTCGTTCATATAAATAATAAAAACCTAACGAAATTTATAAATGGCAATTAATGTTTATTATGCTTAATCCTTCACGAATAAAAAAAAATCCTAATTTAGAGGCATCTAAAAATTTTAAAATTTAAAGCCTGTAAATCATTATAAGGAAAGAAAAAACAAATTTGTGTAAATTAACGAGATAAAAAACATTTTTGAACAAAATTTTATGAAAAGAAAAATAATTAAGGCATTAAATACATTTTAGATTAGTTAAAGTCTGTAAATCATTATAAGGAAAGAAAAAACATATTTGTGTAAATTAACGAGATAAAAAACATTTTTGACAAAATTTTATGAAAAGAAAAATAATTAAGGCATTAAATACATTTTAGATTAGTTAAAGGCCCTAGACTTTCATAAATTTTTTCCTTTTAGTAATAATAATGTCCGAAAACTACTTTGAACCATTTGTGACGATAAAAATCTATTTATGAGTTCGCATTTTAAAATCTCATTTGTTTTCTGACTTAATTAACATTTCTAATATCGTTTTTCTTGATTTTTCACTAAAAAAAGCTATGTTTTAAACCAATTTATAAGGTGTACAGATTGAAAAAGTTTCTATCGTCGTCAATGTCGTTTATTTATTTAAGGCATTTAAACTGTTCTATACGTCGAAAGATAGAGAAATCTGTTGCACATTTTCTTCGTGCCTATCGAAAGTAATTCATTTTGTTCGCAATTTAAACGACCATTTTAACTTTAAACGAATATTTAGATAGGTAGGAAAGCATCTAAACATAAAAATTTATAAAAGAGAATATTTCCTACGTGAAATCTAATAATGGAAGTTTAAAAAAAAATGTAAAGATAAATGTTATTCCTATTAAGCTAGGTGCATCTTTTTTATAAGTTCTTTTGTGCACAATAACAAGCACGACATTCCCTAAAGTACTTTTAAGTTTGATAATCTGTCTGCACTGTCACAATTCCTAAAATCTTTCAATCAACTCAAACCATTTCGTAAACTTTAATTTTTGTCTTAAAAAAAAATACTTAACATTCTTTCCTTCATTTTCATTTTTATAAAACGTTTAACTGAATACAGAAATTGCATCGTCAGTTGTAAGAAAATTTCTATTTTAAATATTAAGAAAAGAAAAAAAAAGAATAATTCGGAAATTAAAACATGCAAGAATTTTCCTATTTTCCTTCCGGTTACGTATTTATATTTAAAAAAAACGGGAAAGAAAACATTTTCAAATTCCTTTGTAGTTGCGCTAATATGCTACCATCTTTTCTAATTTATTATTCAGTGTTGCACTAATACATTAAATGCATTTAGTGCAATAGAGAAACGAGCAATTTGCTTGTCGTTGTTTTAATACATTTTTTATCGATGCAATCTATGCATTCGGTCGTTTAAAGTTATAGTATTTAATTCATTAAATGTATTGGTGCGAGGAAATAAAATTCCTTTTCTGCTGAATTAAAAAGTTTTTATTCTCTAAAGACATTACTACACATTTTGCGGGGGAGAAAAAAACATGAAACACGTTATCATTATACGCTATTTAGTCTAGATGCAGTTTTTAATCAATTTTGCTATATTCCGTTTTTGCTAATTCTTATATTTGTGAGTATTTATATGATAAAGACGAGAGAAAGGAAGATGATGATGAAATATCATCCCTTCTTTATGCTTATGTATGACAAGTAGGCAGAGCGGATGTGAAAATGAACAGTTGCGATCGTGCTAGTAATAAATGTGATGATATGCTTGACAGGAAAGTATATGATGCAATTAAAGCCATGAGAAATTGTCCCTCTTGTTGCGGATAGTAAATCTGACCAGATGCTCAAATAAGTGTGCATATTTTAACATTCGGATGAATTCTATGGTTTAAATCTGTTAAATGAGTTAATTTTTCAGTAATTACCGATAGCAGAGTGTAAATATGGTTAATAAAGATAGTTTTTATATTTCCATTTACTGTTGTTATTTTTCATACTTGTGGTTTTTCTAAGGTTATTTCTTTCCGATCATTTGATGATGTAAAAGTTATTAATTTTCTTATCCATTTTTCATTGTCTTTATAATATAAGAAAGTTCCTATACATAACATTCATAACCTCCTCCGAGAGTGACAGTACTCAATCCTATCCATAGCAAATCCGTTTTAAAATAATAGAGGCCTATCAGAAAATATTATATAATTTTATTATTGAAACGATAAATCCCATTTATTCAACTCAGTTTATCTACTTAGATACTTTCTATGCAACATATCAATACACTACTGTATTTATAATGGTTTCGCATATTTAATATTATGATTTTATGTTGGTTAATGATCTCTCAGTATGCATTTAATCATCATTTATTATAGTTTTCATCATTTGAATTCAAATCATGAATTTGTGATATTATTTACCACTTAAATAAGTTTTTTCTCATTCATTTATCTACTGATATCTATTTTTCTATAATTTCACTTATAAAAGCATCAATTCTGTCTTTCGTATTTCTTATGTTAAAAACCGAATGCAAAGTTAGGATGCGGTTTATATATAAGTCCTAAAGGTTTTTAAAATGAATATAAATACCAAAAAAAGTAAAGTAATTACGAATGCAAATTTATTTAAATTTCATATTTAAAAGAATGCAACTTTTTTGGATAATACACGTTTAAACATATGATAAGTAGGGGTTTTATTATTTCTGCATTATACGGAATTTAAATATTATTTTAAAATTTTATTTTTGCATAAATATACTTCTTAGTCATACTAATTTATAAAATCAAATTTCTCTTAGTCATTCTTATTCACGAACCTAACTAAAGTACATTGCTTTTAAAGCACCATTACTTGTTATTATAGATAATTATTTTTTATTCTGTTTAAAAACGAGTATAAAATATCCGAAAAAATATTTACATAAATTTCGCAATTTAAAAAAAAAATCTATGTAAGGAAAATTTTTAATGTTGTTATATTTTCATGTTTATTATAATCATCAGCAACTAATATTATGCTTTATATTGATACAAGAACAAAAGTGAAAAGGTGTCAATATTCCTAAAGATCTTTTTTAAATAGGTGATAGATCTCGTCGTCAAATTCAAGAAGACGTGCTTCAGTACGGTAAAGTACGTATTTGGTAAAAGGAATCGCAAGCGCTTTCTTACTTTTTTTGTTACGTGCACTCTCTTTGATCCCACAGATATCTGTATAAATGTCGTTTCAGACTGTAAATTCATTGGATGGTAACCATGGATACGGGATGGAGTCATTGTTTACACTCTGCACTTCTAAAGGTGTAAATACTCGGGTTTGTTGCCAAGCCCATCTTCCTGTTCTATTTTCCATCTTTTCTAACGGAACTCTATGCAAATAAGAGGTATTTGTGCCTTATTTCAATCTGTGCTTTTGCTCTGAGGCAGAATAACTTGCTGAAATGGAATGGTTGGTACTGAATGATGTCAATAGTTCTTTTAGTAATTGATGCAAATGGAACAGTACAGCTGACTTACCTCAATGAATATCTTGTTTTTAATTTGTACTGGTTTTTAATTGAAATTATTTATACTTCAGAGCTTAAATAGGTTTTATTTGTGGTTTTTATATTTTTGGCTTGTTCTCATCGTGTATAAAATTCAATTTGGGAGTTTATTGTAAAATTGAATATATATAAAAAAAAATTCTCCTGTATTCATTTCTATTTACTATACAGTCGATCTACAAACAATCGAATTAAATTCTGAAAAATCTATACATTTGATTTAGTCATTTGAGTAATTTCTAAATGGCATAATAAAACACAAATTATGGATAAAACTTAATAAATTACGAATGCCTACAAAAAGATTATCAAAAATATTTGTAAATTTTGATTGTTGTATATATATTATATAAAGGAAATTTTTATTTGCTTTTTAACAGCTTTGTTAATGAATTTCATCGAGAAAATAATATTTTTAATAATTATTTTACAAATATTTTTGTATAAAAACAAATCTTCTGTAAAAATTTTGAACGGGACTAAATTCCCATTAAAGAAATTGAATTGAAAAATGTATCAATTCAAAGAAATTATGAAGTTCTATTGATTTAAGTCATCTGCGATGTTTTTTTCCTAAAAATTCTTTCTAAATAACGAGATAAATTTTGTTCAAAAATCTCTGTTGTTATCGGTATGAAGAAAACATCTAACAGTCAACAACACAAAAATAAAAATAAGAAGTAATACCCTATACGTATACAGCATGTAGGGAAGATAGGGAAACAGGATGAGGAAAATATAAGAACCGGAACTGTAACTGATGAGGCTCTCGGAGAATAAATCAATGATCATACATCGTCAAAGTGGATTATCTCTACCTGCCCGCGTTATCAAGCAAAGATCTGCCTGATAATAGTATTTTGTTAGAGACAAACTATGATTCCAAATAAGGATTTCTGCTTAACAATCTCATCTAACGATGGATTAAAGGAAGTTTCAGATGGTTGGATGAATCCAGTTAATACAATGCAGTTTAAAAATTGATTACGTGGTGGCGAAGTATGAATTTTAAACCGCTAACTATAACCATATCTTAACGCTACAAAGGTTCTGATGCACGTTTTCTACTTGGCTAGGATATCTATCCAGTTGGAATCAGGCGGAGATGAAAATGTTCGGGTGCAGGTGTCTCGGTTCTCACCCTTGTCTACAAAAATCCCTTCCCGACATGTTTGCTCTTCATCCTCTCATTCTCCCTTTGTACGGCCTGGAGATAGAAAGAGATGTATAAAGAAATCCTGAATGAATGAAACTTAATTTTTTTAACAATCACAATCGGACTGAAAAAGAAAAATTGCCGTATTAAAGTGAACCATTCTTTTTTTTATTATTTATTAAGAACCGGAATTACCAATCACAATTGATAAGTTCACTAAAAATGTCATGCTATATCATGCTAAAAGTGACTGGGATTGATTGATTGCTTTTAAGTCCTGTATAATATAATGGAAGGGAGGATTTACAGAAATTTTTAAACAGCCTAATAAATATGAAAAAATTAGACGAGCCGAAAGATTCAATTTTGATATAAGTATAGGGCCTATAGGCTAAGCTAATTAATTTTGCGCAACATCCAGCAGAGATATTTTCATCAAATATTTTTGAATAGATATGGTATAATGTAATTATTTATGTAAATATGTTTTCACGTTATAAATATAAATAAAAAAAAGTTACTACGAGATGGCAGTACTTACCAAGAGGAGGTGGAAGATCGGCTAGAGGGACTGGGTTGAGATGTTTCACTCTGTGACAGGCTGCTGACTCTTTTTGGAGATTGTATCACATGGATAGGTTCTGGCTTTTCGTGACATTTACTTGCCATTCTCTGCCTGCACAAATCCTGTAAAGGAATAAAAATAGAATTAATACTTTAAATGACGGCTTATTTATAAATAGAAAGCGATGTCATAGGTCTATACCTTTCTGACATCAGGAGTACTGCAGCACCATATCCAATGAAACCAATATCTGAAGGCAGACATGGCGTCACAGACACGATTGTGTACGAGTCTGTAATGCCAAAGACGTTTCCTGTTTAGGACATCCGGACACCAAGACGTAACATCCTGTTGAACCTAACCTTTACCGGAAGCTCTCAAGTAAAGCGACTTAATAATTTTGTTGTATATTATTAAAATTCATATTGTAAACAACTTTGAAACGGTCACAAAATTGATTTGGATGCTTTTTTCAGTGCTAGCTGCAATTTAATAGCATTAATATTGCTTCTGACATATGGTCGTAATTAATTAGACTAATATATTTTTGATATAATAAAATGTAATATCTTTGCAGTTTTTGTTAATGTTTTGAGGAAAATTAAACATATCAGTAATAATTTGCGTAATTTCTTATTAATTTTATTATGCGAATTTGATACAATCTTTCAGAATTTTATATAAAAATTATCAATTAATATTTGATTACAATTTAAACTGAATGGGAAAAAGTATATCAGTTAAAATTGCAATTTTAGATAATTTATAAAAATCACCGAATGCACTTGTTAGAAATTATCTAAAAGAGTGTTGCTGATCGTTTTGGTATCATAACGTATGAGCCATATTTGATGCGTTTCTGTTAATGTCCCTCAGGACTTGGCTCCATTCTCATTCACATAAATGTTCAATTCACACTTTTATATATCTACAGCTTTTCTGATAGCGCATCATAAGCTTCTTTCGCATTTATTCATTCTTTTTCTGAAAGGTTATAGTGGAAATTCTCCTATGAGTTACCAACAGTTTCCTTTGAAAATACACCAGAACTTCAGATATTGGATGCGTTGTAGGTGAAATGCATGAATATATTTCTTTTATTTTTTCATCATTTGTAAAAGAAATTGAGAAATTCCTATAAATAATTCATAAATATAATAAAATGTTGTTAAGAGCTTTTAAAAATTTATAAAATAAATGTTTATCAAACGAAAACGTATGCCAATATTTATTAAACGATATTTTTGGAATTATTGCATAAATTAGTTTGTGTTATGTGAAAAAATTATTGGATTTATGAAAAATCTTTATTTTAATCCATGTTGTCATTCACGAACACACAACATACTAAGAATTAATGCAATAACAGTTTTTTTAATAAAATTTGTACAGTTAAAATTTCACTTACGTAGCCAAAAGGCTGTTGAAAGGCTAATGTATGATATACCTGTATAAACTGTATGAATAACAATATCAATATTATAATTTACTTTATAAAAAGAAGAGTTTGTTCGAGTAAATTCAAAAGTTAAATCAAAAACCTTCTAGCTGGAAGGAGAAACAAGAAATGTTGAATTTTTTTTTTTTTTTTGTTGCTTCACATGCACTACTTTCGCTGCTTCCTTAAAAGATTCGACAAATATCCAATAGATTTTAATTCCCGTGCCTATGCGTAGAATTGCCAACCCCAGTTGGAAAATAGGATCAGTACAACTCGAGTAATCCTTTTACGTTTTTCCTGAGGGTTGGAAGAGCAGAATCTTCCTTCTAAATAGTGCAGCATTTAACGGATACTTCCATTACTTCAATTACAATTCCTCTTAAAAATAGTCCCTTAAAAGCCAACATAGGAAGATAAAAGATTCAAACTGACATTTACAAAGTGTGGAAAGTCAGAAGTTGATCAATTGAATTACTTATGTGGTGCTGTATTAACATAAACAGCTGTGTCACTATCAATGGCAGATAAAAAGTGCTTCTATTACCTTTTACACAATTTATTTTTACTTACCGTTATCTGAAAAATATTTTTAAAAAATGTAATAATTTATGATTAAGATATTTTCCACCAATATAAATTTTTCGTCTAATACTAAAATTTCTCCTTTATTAAAACTTCAAAAATGATTTTTCGCAAAAAGTAATCTTATTTCAATCAAGAATTGCTAGAAATCTTGTTCTTGTAGACTTTCTAAAGTTCTCTATTAAGAAAATATTTCCCAATGGAGATTCTTAGAAACCTTATTTCTGCCAGGAATTCGAAGTCTATCAAGAAAATTTCTATCAATTCTGACGTTTTTTCCTTCCAGGAATTCCTACTTTTGGTTAAGAAAAATCTCTCGTTTCTATTAGATTATATTTTGCTAACATTTTTCAGTCTAATAAGTATTTCAAATTAGGATAGCGAACTCATCAGAAGCCATACTGGTTGATGGATAAGTGACATAAAAAGAACTTGCATGTTATTATATCTGCATGATTACAGATGAAGAAATTCGTTAAATGTAGGCATATTTAGCACTCTGCCTAAAGTTATATATTCTACGAAAAATATGAGAATATTTAGTTTATTACGAAGGCCTAGAATAAAATAAATCTTTCTCACTAAAAATAGTAGGAAATTTTCATTCTAATTTGGATTTTATCTAATACGTACAAATTTTTTGTGAACTTTTTTCAACAATTCTTCTTCATGATAAAAACTTGGAAATTATTTACATGTCTATCAGATGAAGGTAAAATGTAAAGATAAACAAATGCATCCATCTAAAAGGAAATGCTAGAAAATTAGTCCCAATTACTGGAACCCAGGTCAGAGCAAATGGAGCTTTAAAGTAGAAACACAGAAGTAGATGTAATTACGAAACGAAGGAAAGAGTTGGAAGAAGACGCCTCTAACTCACTTAAGGACATGGAATGCTAAGGTTTTGGATGTAAAGAAAAGAAAAGTGGCTAATTCCGTTTCTCTTGGCACCTTCTTATCACTCAAATAGGAGGGGAAAGACAGAATTATGCGTGCGGTTCATAATGTGATTTGCGAAGGGGAAGTATTGGAAATTGTGTTTGGTGTACCAAAAGACGTTTCTCAACATGCAAAGTTGTCTGTTTGAAGTTCGTTATAGTAAAGACTCTCTTACCTGATAATCTTGGCTGGCTTCCGTTTCCGGATGGGCCAAACTCTGCAGTTTTTTCTTGGATTTTGCATGTTTTCGGACTAAATAAACTACGGCAACAGCTACGACGACACCAACAATCAATCCGCATAGGATGAAGGTCAGTACGAACAATCGCCGGTCGTGAGTCTTGTTTACAACTTCGAATTTCGTCTAAAATTAATAATAAAAAAAAAGAATTTGTATAAGACTTAATTAAAGTTGAATAAATGGGAAATTAGTATAAAATGACAATGATTTTAATTTATTGAATGTGAATTTGCAACCGCCTCACGGTTCGGTCGTATCGACAGTAAATGTCGACCTTAATGTGACACAAAGTCTTGTTAACGACCTACTTATTCTACAGTTGTATAACCTAAGGTTACTTTTATGAGCGATAAAATAGTAGCGAAATGGCTACGAAAACCGCAAATCGTTATATCCTTCACTCCAGTAAAAATGACTTTTTAAATAATTGTTCAATTTATTTATTAACTAAGTAACATGGGGGACGTATAAATATCAACAGGATTTATTTCGATATATATAGTTAAGGAATTCGATAATCCTGGAGTGACGTCATCTACAAAGGAAAAGATGGATGTCGTTGGAAACATAGCCTTTACTACGTGATCGCATTTTATCTTCAATTTGACAATTGGGAAATCAGGTATGTTATACGAAATTGTTCCACAAGTGTTTCTATTATTTTTACGGTTTTGTTGTTACAGTAATTTCATTAAAAACGATACACAAGATAATTCATATTGTTCTATTATGTCACAATAGGAAGATATGTGGTTTCTTCAAGACGGAGCACCAGCACATAACGGTGGCCGTGTTGTCCTGTATCTGAACGAAGAGTTTCCCCAGCGCTGGATCGGAACAAATAGTCCAAATATTCCGTATCCTGCACGATCACCGGATTTGAATCCCTGGATCGGAACAAATAGTCCAAATATTTCGTATCCTGCACGATCACCTGATTTGAATTCTCTCGATTTCTTTTACTGGGGCCACCTTAAGCGACTCATCTTCGAGAAGCAACACGAAAACCAGATCGAACTGCGTGAGGCAATAATTGCTGCCAGTGCCGAAATCACTCCCTCAAAAATTGCAATCTAATGACAGAATTTCGAAATAGTGCCTAGGTATTGTTCCGCAGAACGGTTATTGTTCCTCCCGGTCTTCGGGTCGTCCGACCTCTTCCCACGGGCGTAACCGCTGAAAACCTTCACAGATTTGAATAGGTTCAAACGTATCATAAATGTTTATTGTTCCTCCCGGTCTTCGGGTCGTCCGATCTCTTCCCACGGGCGTAACCGCTGAAAACCTTCACAGATTTGAATAGGTTCAAACGTATGGCCGTTAGAATTAAAAATATAAAATAAATTTTCGTAGCGAGCGATTCCTGACGTGATAGATGCATCAGAATTGGCTCGATGCCAAAAATCAGTGTGTTCGGTTTCAAGAGAAACTCACGGTATATATCTCAAAAATTATAAGATCCAAAAAATAACAAATTGAAGCAAAAAGTAGTTCTCTTTATGATCTATTTTATACTTGAACCCTCAGATAATTTTTCAACATTGCAATCCCTATTATCAAGGTGAATTTCAATAATATTTTTTCAAGGATCTACATTGTTTAAGAATCACAGACAAACCGTCACTGATTTTATGGTATTTTTAACAATTGATAGAGAAAAGACATATAGACACTTTTAGAATAAATACAGTACATTTTTTTTAACTTTAAATAAAATATAGAAATCTTTACTGTAAACTGGTTATATGTTTCTCTATATATGAGCGAATATTCTTTTCTATAAGAAAATAATTCGTTTTTATTAATTAAAAGATTATATATAAGTTTACGGACCATGTAAGTATATGTGTATGTCCGCAAGAATTTGAGTACTTCCCTATGACATAGAGAGCTGAAATTTTGAGGTGATACTGAACTGGTTCCAATAAATATGGCAACTCGAAATTCCAATCCAAAGTGGTAGAAATGGGGGAAGCCAAATGTCTAATGTTTCCTCAAAAATTATAAGATCCAAAAAATAACAAATTGAAGCAAAAAGTAGTTCTCTTTATGATCTATTTTATACTTGAACCCTCAGATAATTTTTCAACATTGCAATCCCTATTATCAAGGTGAATTTCAATAATATTTTTTCAAGGATCTACATTGTTTAAGAATCACAGACAAACCGTCACTGATTTTATGGTATTTTTAACAATTGATAGAGAAAAGACATATAGACACTTTTAGAATAAATACAGTACATTTTTTTTAACTTTACAGTAAAGATTTCTATATTTTATTTAAACTGGTTATATGTTTCTCTATATATGAGCGAATATTCTTTTCTATAAGAAAATAATTCGTTTTTATTAATTAAAAGATTATATATAAGTTTACGGACCATGTAAGTATATGTGTATGTCCGCAAGAATTTGAGTACTTCCCTATGACATAGTGAGCTGAAATTTTGAGGTGATACTGAACTGGTTCCAATAAATATGGCAACTCTTAATTCCAATCCAAAGGGGTAGAAATGGGGGAAGCCAAATGTCTAATGTTTCTTATGGTTTAAAAAATCGTTATTTCTCAACCATTTGAGAGTTTCATGCTGATAAAATTTTGAATTGGGTTTTTATTGGTTCCTTACGCATAATGATTGAAAAAATTTATACTCAAAAGGTGGAACACAAGGGTGGTGGCTTCTAAATTTGACGGAATTTTAGTGTTAACCATATTTTGACAATAATCCTCATATGGGATTTTTGGGATTACAGAAATCTGACGAACCTTTATCGAATTGAAAATGGTAGATGCAATATAGCGCCCCGAAATTCAACGGATATGTTTAGTCCAACATTTTGTGTTGTTGGCAGGATTATCTGGAAATACTATGGCTTTCCATTCAGAGAAACTTGAGCTCCAATTTCGTCCCTTTCTTTAAACTAAAATAGCAATCGATAACACGGGATTAAACAGTTTGCCATCTTCTGATATAACGGCGTATGAGAGAAAGAAAATATTTGACATTTTTATCTAGAAAATAGTGGCTCAGACAGGTAGATATCGCCAAATATTTTACAATAATAATTAGTTCTATAAAATAAAATGTCATGTTTCTGATTTGTCTTCATTTCTACGTGATTAAACAGTTTGCCATCTTCTGATATAACCGGCGTATGAGAGAAAGAAAATATTTCACATTTTTATCTAGAAAATAGTGGCTCAGACAGGTAGATATCGCCCAATATTTTGCAATAATAATTAGTTCTATAAAATAAAATGTCATGTTTCTGATTTGTCTTCATTTCTACAAGAATTTCTCCTTTCGTTATAATTGGACCAAAAATCTGATACAGAAAATAGTCGTGATTAGGAGTAACGCGACGAAAAAATTAACAATCAGCAGAAACATTTCAACAACGTCAACATGACGTCATGAATTAAAATCCTCTTATGATTTTACTCATAGTTACGTCATGATGATAATATATCTGTGGTATCTTCTCGAATTCGAAAATTACTTTGAAGGATTTAAATGAAATCATTTGATGACTATATTGTTAGATTTAATTTAAAAAAAAACAGACTGCATATAGCGCCATCTACTAACTAAATTGCTAAATTCTATGACACTTTTTGAATTGTTCGTAATTATATAACAATTATTGTTCTAAAAAAATCACTAAACAGGTCAATTAGTTAAGCTGGTAAACCTTAGCAAATAATGCAAGTTTGATGGTTCTAGATTTTACCATTTAGGAGGTTACTCAATACAAACAAACAAAACAACAACCGAAAATATATGCAAGCAGTTCCAGAAAGAAATAAAATTGCTCACCTTCCAAAGGCATCATTTATTTATTCATTTATTTAGATTTTGGAATCCATTACTTTTGTGTGTCCAATTTTAACGCAAATTTAACCAGCATAGAAGAAATGATAACGTCACGTCGCACACTGGTCACTTTTGTCGATCTGAGTGAGCGAAAGTCAAAAATCTGACTAGAGGTTTTAAACCATTTCGTTGTATAAAAAGAAGCCTGAATATATGGGAGTATAAAATCTAAAAATATTTAATTTAAACAGTGAATGGGGAGCAGTTGATAGAGCTTTAAAGAACACGGTTCTGCGAATCTTCACATTCTCGCGCTCCTAGCGAATCGTTGCCTCCTTCACTTTAACAAGTAATTTTATGCTGAATATTAATTTTTTTCCTGTTCTTGCTGTAATTCCTACAAACATAAGTAAGAAAGCAGTTTAAAGTCTAAAAAAAAAAATTAAAATTATTAGCATATGGTTAAAGTTTCATGATTTTAAAAATTAACTTAAAAAATTGATATTTCTTTTATGATTTTGCTAAATTTGATAATATAGAAAACTCGAGATTGGTCAAATTAATTGGGTGAAATGACTTTTTAATAATTGATTTGTATTAAATTTAGCTGCAACTATTTGAAACTTTAGATTTTGATGTCGCTTATAGATTTGAATGCAACCAGAAGCACTATTTATCATTTGGCGTGATGAACTAAACATTAATAAGAAAACTGATGCACCTTTGAATTTTTTGGTGCAAAGAAGTGATTTCTCGGAGTGTAAGGAGAATTCAAAATATTTAATAAAAATACGATTAAAAACTTTTGCAGTCAATGTTGAAATGGAGAAAATGCAATCGTATTTTAAATTGATTTCTCTCTATAAACGAGAAATGGCTAGGAAAGAAGAATGTTTCGAGGAACTTCATTTCAAAGAAACTCCATCACCATCTGGGATATCAGAAAAATCATTCGCTAGCTGCAGTGATTCAGTCAAACGGAGGAAAGTTCATCTGCTCCTATACACGTTTACACAAGATGAACTGATATTTGCGTCAAGATGAACTAATATTTACTCAAAGTTTAAAAAGAGATGCAGCTTATATAGTTAAGAGAGCATCTAGTTTTCCTTCTAAAAGATCGGTGTTCCACTTCATTGCAACTATCCACAAAAATTTCAGCTGAAACAGTTCTTGCTTTGTATATAAACATAAAACTAACCAAAAAATAATATATTGCTATACAACAAATGAGTAAATCTCTTATCTCATCCTTTGCATATTCCATTTACATCATCTTGTGCAAAAATCTCAAAATTATCAAAACAGATCTTAATGAAATGATCAAAATTTGATCACCAGTCTAAATTATTACCGGATTGACATATTGGTGATCTAATAACAATGAAAAAATATTTGACCAAGTTGTGATTGAGTTGAAAAATCAAATAATCGTTCAAATCTTCAATTTTCAGTAACTTATGTTTTATCGTTACCTGATATAAAAAATCGTAATTCATTTTATAACTTTAAGAAATCATTTATTGTCACTTAAATTTCATACAACTTGATATTTCGCTAATTTTCTATTAATTTAAAAAATACAGGTTTGTACAATAAAAGAACAAAAAGAAAATCATCACTATTACATGGCAGTTAAATTTATAACATTTCTTCGGAAATTTATATTGATTTTTCTTCATTACATCATGATAATGGCGACTGTTAAAAGTATAATCTAATTTTCGTGAAATATTCATTCCAATTTGACAGAGCTTCGTCTCTCTTTGCTTTCTCTATATGTTGATATTCGCTTTCCTCCATGTAGATTTTCGAATTTTCTTTGATCTTTATTTCGGAATTAATACTTTCTAAGTCTATATTTACAGTCAGTAAATATTCATTGTCTTTCTTCAAAAATAATGGATCGTATATAGTTATTTCGCTAGATACTCCGCAGCTATAAATTGCTTTATGAAATAAAATATTTCCTTTTTTTATCTCTATTTCTACAGAAACATGCTCTGTCGTTATAATCGGCATGATAACTTCGTACAGAAAACAATCTTCTTTGGGAATGAAGCCACAACGGAATTTAGAATCAATATTAACGTCTCTATTACTTGGAGCAATCAAATTAGGATGATGTATATATTCGATCAAAGAACAATAACATACCTCTGTTCTTTTAACTGTGTTATCACATATTGTAGGTGGAAGATTTCTTAAAATTCCATCATTTATATAAGAAGAAATCGCTTCCTCTTCTTCATCACATAATACATCATGTAAAAATACAAATTCCATCTCTACGGAATCCATGGTTAAAAATCTGATTTTGTTAAAGAAAGGATTCATATAGCTCCGAATTTTGTTCATATCTACATATTCTTTTTCGGGATCGTCATCATAAACCACATATCTGCTTGATGCCCACAAACGTGCGGCCCAAAAGAGAGTTGATTCATTTAATGTTGAATATTTTGGACGCGAGAAAAACGTATTAATTGTTTCTATTTCACATTCCAGGAAACTTGCAGAAGTAATTACTTCTCTCCAGCTTTCATCAAATTTCTTCCAACAGTTATACTGGATAGTTTTATCTATTTCCTGACAGGAAAATTCGTGAATTTTGCATGCTGTATCATTATTTATTTGTGTTATTATATAATTTCTACAGAGTATCTGCATTTTCTCGATTTGGTATAATTTAGCCATCTTATACAGTTCGAATGTTTGATTTAAAGAAGAAAATTTGAAAGTTTCTTTCTCTACATATCTGAAAAAATAATCATCAACAAAATATATTATATTCTAAAATGTACCTACATTAAAATTTCAGAAAGATAATTAATAAATAAGCTCTTGTACTATATTAACATTTCTGTTTTCCATAAATCACATATCTGTTTGATGCCCACATAGAAAAAATTTTTCTATTCTTCTTATGAATAAGAAAATTTTGTCCATATTATCAGAATTTACTTCAGGTAAATTCTGACACTATGGTTCTTTAATTCTTTACGATTTAAATTGCTTTTATTTTAAATAGAATATCATCAAAGGAGGTATAAATTAGTTTTGACGTTTAGCATTTTTAAAATATAATAATCCGAATTAAGTTTGTCACCAAGCTGTAGTCCTAATATTATGAACAGGTAAAATGTTCTCGACTATGTTTTTCATTCAATACCATAGTCATAGCAACATTATCGGATTTAAAAGAAATTCACACTTTAATTGGACCCATTAAAGCTGAGCATTTTTATTTTTCTATCGTGAATTTACCCAATTTATTGATTTACTCCAATGTTTAATGGTTGCTCCACTTTTTAAGTAATTTCTAAAACTAAGGCTGAATTTACACGTACAACAGCAGAACTACACTCGACCGGTTTGTAGAGGGTCGTGAATTATAATTAATATAGAAACGGATAATCTGACTCACCCATTGCAACAGCCGTTGAAACCGACTTCAGTTAGTGGTCCGTCTGAGTTAGATTACGCGTTGCTATATTAATATAATTATAATTCACGACCGTCCACAAACCGACCACAATTTTTGGTCGTGGTGTGGTTGGCTACGGTACGTGTGAGTTCAGCCTAGGAAGAGAGACCACTGAAATCATCCGAGTGTCTGTAAGTTATGTAAATTTTTTAAGCTTTAAACAGAGCCCAAACAAACTCTTAATATACTCGACAAGTTCAGATAAGATTGTGATGGGGATGTGTTCGCCAGTCTGCTCTTATAGGTACAATATGGTATGAGAATAAACCGCTATTTAAACAAGCTCTCGTGTTTCCTATTAATCTATGCGTTAAGTGTAACGTATTATAGTTATGAAAATAAAAACTAACGCTTAGAAAATTAGCAACGATATGAGACAAAGTAATATGAAAATATGAGAGATGTTCCTGTTATATACTACTTTCCAACCCGAAGTTATAAACCAGTGAATCATGCTTGTGCTTATTTTAAAGCTATCATATATGGTACAACTGAATATTATGGTGTGCAACTGAATTCCAAAGTCGATTGACAGTGTGTAGCTGAGGTGCAAGAGGTCGGATCCTAATTTCCTCTAAGAATATCTGAATGTGTATCCTGAATTGAATCCAAATCCCGCAAATAGTGAATCAATGCCTTGCGTTCAGGTAGGTGTCCCTCTGGCACCTACATTCTGTTCCACTTTGAGAAAGCAGTGACGTCACGAAATGACGTCGTCTGGTGGCGTAGCACACAATAGCATATCCTTCCATTATAAGATATCATAGTATAAATAGCATATTTCAATAATTTATCCACATTTTTGTGCATAAATAGTTAATTGAAAAAGATGCAACTGAATTCCGAAGTGGATTGACAGTGTGTAGCTGAGGTGCAAGAGATCGGATCCTAATTTCCTCTAAGAATATCTGAATGTGTATCCTGAATTGAATCCAAATCCCGCAAATAGTGAATCAATGCCTTGCGTTCAGGTAGGTGTCCCTCTGGCACCTACATTCTGTTCCACTTTGAGAAAGCAGTGACGTCACGAAATGACGTCGTCTGGTGGCATAGCACACAATAGCATATCCTTCCATTATAAGATATAGTGTAAATAGCATATTTCAATAATTTATCCACATTTTTGTGCATAAATAGTTAATTGAAAAAATTTTCACCAAGCAGCTGATAAATCTGCATTATTCATCATCTCCCTGGTATTTTTCTAAATACACTTTATAAAAATTTTTAATTTTATTAGCGTTTTACCATTTTTTGTTTAAATGGTATATTTTATGCGCTCATGTTAAAAGTTATAATAAAAAAATGCTATTATGCACTTTTTAATTATTTTTTATTAATAATTAGGAATTGTTTTAATTCTCTCGGCACTGCGATGAACCGTCGAAAAATTAACAAAACAACAAGATTTGGCTAATTCCTTATCAAAAGGGACGTTTTGATCAACCAGGATTATAATTAACTTTTAGAACAAAGTTTCGATTAACAAAGAATTACGTCGACACTCTTCGTACGAAAATCGTGGAGGTGGAGTAAGCGGTAAAATGTTGTTCTCGATAATTTCGTCGGTAAGACATTTTCACCATTTATGTCAATCAGTAGACATTCTAAGGTGGGACATTCATTACGAAAAAAATAGTGGTGTCCATTCATGCGAATAGCAGATTTAATAAAATCGTCATATCTACTTAAACCAAGGATTCCCAACCTTTTTGGTCTCCGTATTCCCTTGGTTTTTAGTAAATTATCCGGTATCCCATGCGCATGTGCAGGAGGTGCAGATGCAGCGGAGGCAAGTCTCGAGGGACTGCCTATGTAGCAATTTCAGTAGCTATCTTGAATCTTAACCAGGAATTTTCAGTTATTGTACTCTGCAGTGAGAAAAAAGTCTATGCAACCTCTTTAGAATAGATCAGAAATGAAATAGCTCGGAATATTGATAATATAACTATTTTTGAAATATAATAATAATATAATTTACTTATTTGTCTGCTATTCATTCGTATCTCATGGACAGATATCCGAATCCTAAGAAGTGGGAACTCCTCGTTGGAAATCCTTCCCTTAAACGATCTTTCACGACTTTTCGTTTCAAAGACTTGTTTGGTTTTGATACTGTGCCTTCATTCATCTCCTACCTTATTCTGTAAGTAAGGAAATGAATGAAGCCACAATCCTTACCAATCTGACGTAAACGTTAAGCTTAATCTGCTTTGACTAGTAGCATCTTTCTTCTCACATTGTTCTTCACGTAAAAACAAGACGTCATCTTACTTTTAGAATAAGCTCGAATACGAATATCTTCAATTAAAAAATTTTTTATTTCCTTCAATTTTGTCAGATTCTTTTTCTAACTTCAAATTTTCTATCATATTGAAGATAAAAAAAATACGAATTACAGTAAGATTCTACTTTGACTGCATCGTGTTTTTTCCGACGCCTTGCGCATATATGAAATGATAATATTATATGATCATATTATCATATAACGTTCATTATATGATAATATATTGAAGTACATGTTAATATATTTCACATGCATATTAACATCTACTTTATCGATCAGGAAAAAAAAATGACAAGCATGTTAAGCGCACTATAACGCGACTTATTATTCATAGACACGTCATACTAAATTCAAATGAGGGAAACGTATAGCAGTCAGACTAGAATTCTATCCGAATTACGAATGCAGCGAGAATTTGAAACTTTATATATGAAAATATTCTGATCAATATTTATTCTCGCGGACAATATTCATTCTGTTAACTGCTTCCCTCATGACGTCACTGCCTTCTCAATGTGGAACAGATTATACGTTTATATTCAAATCTACGAAATAAAATTATAAACGCTCTACTAATAAGATGCATTGATAAGAATATATTTCGAGTTACAAATTAAAATCTTAAAGAATAATGCTCGCATTTCGAGGAACATATGTATATTGGTAGAAATATTGGACATTATGAATTGAATATATTATAATAGTTGATAGAATTTAAATTTTTCTACAGAAGATATAGGCCGATACACGAAAAATATCATCTCACGTAAGATTATGCAGATAATGGGAATATTTTTAACTTACGTTTTAAATACAATTAAATTTTCTTCGGCTTCTTGTAATAAAAATGATTCAATTGATGGAAGATATTGCAATGCAGCCTTCAATACAGGACTATTTTTTATTAGAAGAGTTCTGTCAATAAAAACTTCATCCCCATTCATGCTCTTCAGTTTAATATCTCCTGAATTGGCAGAAGAGGAGGCCATTTTCAATTTTTATGAAATCAAAATTCAAATATTAATTCAGTTACTGTACCTATGGTTTTAATATTAGCACTCTTCTGCTTTCCTACTTTATTTCCTGTTAGGCTCCACGCCCCCTCTTACTAATGTTCGTATACTTTACATTTTTCATCTTAACTTTTTTTGCATTTCAATTTTTCAGTACGAAAAAACTGTACTCTGACATCGTGATTTATATTTTGATTAAGAATCAAAAGAAAAAAATTATGAAAATTATTAGGCCAAATTTGCATAACTATTATACGTTTCGTCAAATTATTAATTATTTCCTCAATGAATGAAAAATTTTACATATTTATATTCTGCATCGAATAATACCAAATATTTGATAATTCTAAAAGATACTTCCAACTGACGAAGACAATTTATATTGTAATTTGATACCATTAAATATAAATTGCTATCACTCATATAGAAACCATCGTACTCTCCCTCCTGATGGATTAAATATGGTACTCTACTACACAAATAATTAAAATAATTGCTTATTAGCTATTTTTCTTCTTATTTACTTAAAATAATGTGTGATAAATACTTTTTATTTTAAAAGATGTATTAGTTTGTATAATAAAGTAGACTTTTTTGAAAATTTATTTTTAATAATAATTATTGCTATAATTTGTGTATGTATCAACCACCTTACCATCTTTAGTCCATATTTACCGGTGATTTCTGATAAATTATCGCATTTTACAATGTTTTACTCAAGATGATTGCCTTGATATCGTTTAAAAATGGCAAATTATCTGTCAGTATTTATTCGTATATTTACGTCACACTCTTATACTACCACCTTACCATCTTTAGTCCATATTTACCCGTGATTTTTGATAAATTATCGCATTTTACAATGTTTTACTCAAGATTTGCCCAATGCAATTGATTTGCCTTGATATCTTTTAAAAATGGCAAATTATCTGTCAGTATTTATTCGTATATTTACGTCACACTCTTATAATATTCTGGGACGTCATCCACTGTTACATTGTACAGAAAAATCTTTTCAACGTCACTAATTGTTACGTCATAATGATGCCATACACTGATGGCGTTTGTGAGTCATTCAGTGTTATGCTGTGTCACGTTATGCTTGTGAGACCAAGATGTCATCCCTATCTCATGCTTTGCCACGTCAGAGTTTAAAACCTTCAGTCTGTTGTTCTGACTGTTGTCAGAACAACAGACTGAAGGTTTTAAACATATATTTTAAAATGCGCTCTCAAAATGCCTCCCCCTTCCGATTTTGAATGAGGGTACCCTATGTTACCTGCGGAGAAAGTACTCTTCCAAGTTTATGGACTTAATCAGACAATTTACATTCATTTACCGACAATCAGTTGATTTAAATAATTCTGCAATGTTTTATGCAAATGATTCTTTGTTTAAAATTCTTAGAGATTCATGTTTTGAATTTTGAAACGGGAAATTGCTTTCATGTTACCTACCTTTAATTTATATTCCAAAGTCAGAGGGACAGAAGAATATCTCTCAACAGCTACGAAATTGTCGTATATCTAAAAAAATAAATTTAACATTTATTCTCTGTATATCTTGAAAAAGTTTATAATTTTAAAATAAAAATATACTCAACTGTTGTCGTAAAAACTGATAATTCCCAGGCAACCCAAATGAATCCAGCAATCATCATTAATGCTAAGAATGTAATCGTGTTGCGTACGATTGCATCTACATTGACAAATATTGTTCCGAACATCAAAAGGCAAGTACTATATAGGCAATGAAGATATATAAAAGGAATCAACAACTTCCATCGCTCGTTAAGATGTTGGAAAAATTCCCATACATCTAGATGTTTCTCTATTAGACTTTGCAGATAGGATTTGGTAGCATTTTTCGATTTATATAGTTCTTCAGAAAGATGAACTAATCTTTTTTCCATGACGAAGAAATTTACTGTAATGCAAACTAGAATAGATATAATTTGTCCTACAGCATAAGAGAACCAGATTTGCAAAATTATCGAACAGAAGAATGCTTCAAAGTCGCTACATTTCTCTTTCTTCAACTGAGAATATCGTACCATTGCTGATATAAAGGTAAACATTACGAGTATTATAAACAGCAGCGAAGTTATGGGTAACAACCGAAATTCAATTTTTTCCATGTATTCGTTTTCATCAATGCTTACGCTTTTGGTGTAATGAAGGTATAAGTTTCTTCTTTTAAGAATGCTGAATTGTAAGCAGGCAGAAAAAGAAAATTCTGTAAGGATTATCAATCCATACAAATCATTTTTTCCAAAAATGCGTATACCTTTACCGCAAGGAACATTTGCCACAGTCGACAACAAATACTGAAGAAATTGTCACCATAAAATTATTTCAATCAAAGATGTATACATAGAGAAAATTACTGATACAAATCTTGATTTCAGTTTCATACACTTGCAAGGTATGATGAAATCCACTCCGAAAACTTTGGCAGCTGAAAGGATCGGTTGCAAATTTCCTACAAAGCACGTATTTGAAGAAAATGTCTGATTATTGTTATACATGATTAACAGTTGAAAATGCAACAGAATAATTGCAGCAAACAATAAGAATTGCTGATGCTATTGTGACTGATAAAATATTAAACTGGCTTTCTCTAACATTACTACGCACATCTATATCAACTGCGTGCAGAAATATGAAAAGAATTATTTTATTTCATAGAATACATTACGCGATGTCTCACTCCATTTCTAATATCCTGAAATTGTTTTCATTCGAGAAATTGTTAAAATTGAAATTGCTCTCATTCGAGAAAATAAATCATTACAATATTTCTGGTTTCCTATAAATTGTATTATATAAAATAATTCTTCTCATTGCTCTAGTTGAATTCATTGTTTTCTTCCGTGCATTTGTTACACATTTTAATAACGAAGATTTCGTTTTGACACAAATATTCTTCTATCTCTAATACTTAAAAGTTAGTTAAAATTAGCCGGTCGGATGGCGGTATGGTAAAGCTATGGCGTACCATCCTGGAAGATTCGAATTTCCAGATTTTTAGGAGGTGTCGTCTCGAACCCCATCATTCAACCATCTAGTTGACCCCATCATGGATGTTGGCTATTCTTTGATGGGCTCTATAAGTGGTCGCCGCCAGATATAGCGCCCATCTATCATTTACATATATCCCTCGTTAAATATGGCGGCTTAATCTACCTATTCTAAGCTTAGTTAAAATTCAAAAATTAGTTTTGAAGATTTTCATATAGTTTTAAAATATTTGTCAAAAAATAAATAGAAATAATTAATAATTTTATATATAAGCGTATTGTTAATTATTCCTAGAGCACCGCTTAAAAATGTGGAGCATAAATACCCGCTTCGATCCATATTCAGAATACTATGAAAAAAAATGAATTTAATACTAGTAGAGACTTCAATATTTCATGGTTCTTTGTTTTTCAAAGGAACAAAGAGATTAATTGTTTTTCAGATAGTTTATGCTTTCCATAATCAAATTTAACATTTTCTCATTGATGAAATAATTGAAGATTTCTTATGGTTTTCTCAAATTGTGTGTCGGTATTTTTATGGCAGGAATCCTGACGACTACATTCTCAAATATGGTTCTAATAATCCTATTTGTTACATGTTTTCTTCATTTTGTTTTTTTTTTACCATTGCCTTTAAAAAAGTTCCATCATTTGTATTCTCTTCTGCAATTGTATTGCCTGCCATTTCTGAAATATCTTGTTCGCTACCACTATCATCTTGCTTCAACTTCTCTTGCTTCAACTTCATCATTTGGGCGTCAAAAGGTTCTTCATCCTCATCATCTACTTCTAGAATATATTTTTCAATCAATTCTTTTAATTTCTTCTGATCTTTTCAATAAAATCCCATAACCATATCAAAATGAATAAAACAATATATTCAGAACAGAGGATGTAATACTCAAAACTTAGCTAGATGCTAATTATTGTTGTTCTTTTCTGTTATAAATTTGTTACGTTGTTACACATTTCGGTCTCTCATACCAAAAACTCATGTTTAATCAAACACACTTCTCAAACCAGCTTCTCCTATATTAACATTTATAAGTTAGATTTACGAAACTACTTAACGGAGTAGGCTTTCAAGAATGCACATTCAAAGAAATTAAAGAATATCCTTTCCATCGATCTCAGATACCTTGAGCGGGAACTCTAGAGATAATAATAGCAAATAAGTTAAAAAATTAATAATAAAGTAAACACTATTATATCGTGTGCGATAGAATCAAAATGTAAAATTTAAATTGATATTAAACAAACATTTAACGATATCTTTGGCATATAACTTGAAAATGAATTTTTTATATATTTTTCAGTTTATAAACTTCTAAAAACGCAATACACATTTCTTAAAGAGGTTTTACTGCGAATTTCATTATACAAGTGCTTCTCTAGTTAAGTCCTCTAGTTAAGTCTTCTAGTTAAGTTTTGTGAATAAATCGAGTTATTCGTACTCAAATATTGCTGTTATTTTGGCTCCAAAAGTACGAAAATAACTTTATATACTATATTATATTTCATAATTGGAACAATGAAAGTTCTTAATTTCATAGGTTTTACTGAAATTTTTTTAATATAAAGCGAGGACTTTTTGGTCTAATTAACGCCATCCTGAAATACTGCTGTAATATGTTAACTAATTATGTAAATTTACATAATGTTGGTTGACAGAACAATTTTCCATCACATTACTTAAAATAATTGAATAATTTTTGAAATTTCGTGATATTCGAAAATCAAATTTCATGTTCGTAATTACTAATGTTCGTAAGTAGAGGTACTCCTGTACTTTCAATTTTTCCACATTTTTATAATGAATTTCATTTTATATCAATGAATTAAGTTGAATGTTAGAACTGATTGAAACATTCAAATAAATCTCTTGAAATTCTACATTATTATACTGGCTCGCAAATGTTATTTTGTTTATATAATTTTCAGAAATTAGTATGCATTTTTGAGATTCTCAATTAGGAATTTCCCAGCGAAATAGATATTACTTAAAAATATCTAAAATAAAATAAATTGTATGTCAAATTGTATAATATCCGGAATATTTAGAATAGTTTATCAAAAATTCCAAAGGCGCATGGATAACTGACATGTTCTACAGCGATGTTGGAAATACCAGAAGTAAAGACTACTATGTTAATATATAAAAGCATAATATTTATTAAAATAAGCAAATTAACATGATACAAGTTATTCGATTACTTTATCTATAAATTAAGAGCAAAAGTAAAGATAACACTAATATGAATATTTGGCAAATGAATTGTAAATCTAACGAAAATATATCTCAATAGAAACTTTTTATCCTGAAATGGTGATTTGCTCCAGAGAGACTAGTGAGCACTTAATCTGTTGTTATCTTCTTATTTTCTTCTCGCACAATGATCTGAAAGACTTAATAAGATAGTTGAAACGATAAACAAGAGATAACCCATCCAAACAGAACCGCGGAACACATCAGCTATTGAGACCGGACTGTCTCTACTTTTCCAAAATGTTATCCTTCTCTGCCCTTTCGATGTCTCCCTAACCCCATAAAATTGAAGAAGAGGTAGAATTGGTTCTCGGACTTCATTCGCTCAATCAAATTTTTCTTTTATCTTGAATTGGTGGCAGCGATGTTTATGGTTCTATTTATTAAGATATCTTATGTAGATTTGATGACTTCTTCCTGTCAGTTATATCAAACTTATTTTTTTTCTCCAAGGCATTGTTTATAATTATGTAACTTATATGCTTAAATTTCTTATTTATGCCAAACATTACTTAAAAATTAAATCTAGAAATTTATTCGCTTCATCAGCTATTGCTGTTGATTTAAATCAAGGGTATCCAACCTTTTGGCTTCCTTGGGCCACATTTGAAGAAAAAAAAATTGTCTCGCGCCACACATAAAACATATGAAATCTAACGATACTTGTTAAGCAAAAATGTTAATAAATAATATATGATGGATATAATATATGATATTCATCATGATTAAATAAGCAAAAATGTTGTAGCTTAATAAACTTTGACTTTTCGTTCAGAAATATTTTAAAAATCATTGAGCATATTGTGGAGCTCGCGTAGGACCACAATATGCTCAATTATGAGAGATTTCTAGTACATAACGATCTCGACAAAGGTCAAGATTCAGAGAAAGAAAAGGACCTGACTCGGACTGACCTTCAATATTAGAAGAAGAGATTATTGGATTAAGCTGGTGTAGACCGTTAACGGATGACAATCGATAATTACAGTCTTTAGTCCATGTAAACAGACGTTAGTCTCTTAATTAAAGATGAATTAGACACACACACACACACACACACACACACACACACACACACTGAGAGCTGACTTGAAAAACTGGACTATTGATTTCACTTGAACGATCTGAATAGGGATCCAATTTGCTTGTGATAAACGAAATTGGTTGGCAGTAGCTACTAATCACAGGTAAGGATGCCAGTACTCTGGAGTGATCGTCGTCTCTGACCGGATGAGATGATGAAGAAACGAACTGACAAACGGTCAGAGAGAGGAGCACGGAGTAGAGCACAAGGAGAAGAGCCCCGATCGAGGTCGACATTGGCACTTAAATACTGTGACTTTTTCCCTCACCTTTCCCGGGGAAAGACAGGATGTTTATATCTTATTGATGTTAGACGTTCTAGGTGACAATTTCCTCTATTTCGACTGACACCTGCATGTAAATGCACACCGTTAGGGGACAAGAGTCCACGAGTTGGACAAAACACTACACAATATCGTCATCGTATTTCTCTTATCGGTGTCTCTACCCCTCTTTCCAAACTCCTTTCTTCGTCTCTTATTACTCTGTTCGTCTTAATTGGGACTGAAGAAAATTGGAAGTCATGAGAGGGGGAAAGACACTACATCCAACCCGAACTCTGATCCCTCACAATATCAAGAAATTTTAATCACTAAAATAAATATTTTAGGAAATTTAGGTAGATGTTTTAATAATAAAAAATTCATTAACTTCTTTAAGTACATAAAATCTCAATGTTTTTATAGCACAAAGGGATATATAGGCATACATCGTTATTGCAGCTCTTACATTCAACACCACTGTTGCAAAGTGAATTTTACTGTAAATGAATCACAACCATTTTTCATTTTTCATTTGCTAATGTATCGGGTGATACAATAATTCGAAAAGTATAAGCAGTAGTACGATGCATTTTACACGGAACTGCATAGAAAGACATGCGATTTTATCTAATAACGAAAATTTTTTGCCAGAATAGTTACATTTTCCACCGACAGATGGCGCTTCAGTTATGGCAGCAGTAGAGAGCCTACAACCAGAGAGTGGCCATACGGGAAATAATTTTTATTGGACACTTACAGTCACGTTCGTTAGTCTCTTAATTAAAGATGAATTAGACACACACACACACACACTGAGAGCTGACTTGAAAAACTGGACTATTGATTTCACTTGAACGATCTGAATAGGGATCCAATTTGCTTGTGATAAACGAAATTGGTTGGCAGTAGCTACTAATCACAGGTAAGGATGCCAGTACTCTGGAGTGATCGTCGTCTCTGACCGGATGAGATGATGAAGAAACGAACTGACAAACGGTCAGAGAGAGGAGCACGGAGTAGAGCACAAGGAGAAGAGCCCCGATCGAGGTCGACATTGGCACTTAAATACTGTGACTTTTTCCCTCACCTTTCCCGGGGAAAGACAGGATGTTTATATCTTATTGATGTTAGACGTTCTAGGTGACAATTTCCTCTATTTCGACTGACACCTGCATGTAAATGCACACCGTTATGGGACAAGAGTCCACGAGTTGGACAAAACACTACACAATATCGTCATCGTATTTCTCTTATCGGTGTCTCTACCCCTCTTTCCAAACTCCTTTCTTCGTCTCTTATTACTCTGTTCGTCTTAATTGGGACTGAAGAAAATTGGAAGTCATGAGAGGGGGAAAGACACTACATCCAACCCGAACTCTGATCCCTCACAATATCAAGAAATTTTAATCACTAAAATAAATATTTTAGGAAATTTAGGTAGATGTTTTAATAATAAAAAATTCATTAACTTCTTTAAGTACATAAAATCTCAATGTTTTTATAGCACAAAGGGATATATAGGCATACATCGTTATTGCAGCTCTTACATTCAACACCACTGTTGCAAAGTGAATTTTACTGTAAATGAATCACAACCATTTTTCATTTTTCATTTGCTAATGTATCGGGTGATACAATAATTCGAAAAGTATAAGCAGTAGTACGATGCATTTTACACGGAACTGCATAGAAAGACATGCGATTTTATCTAATTACGAAAATTTTTTGCCAGAATAGTTACATTTTCCACCGACAGATGGCGCTTCAGTTATGGCAGCAGTAGAGAGCCTACAACCAGAGAGTGGCCATACGGGAAATAATTTTTATTGGACACTTACAGTCACGTGACTTAGATCGCCATTATTTTTCCAAACAAACTATATTCTGTATTGGATTTGTATGCTTTAACGTTAGTTTTTCGAGATATATCGTTTATCATCTAACCTTTATCGAAAATTAAGGTAAGTGATCTTATTAAATGACGTTGTTGTTTAACATTCTATGTTGTGTTTATTAATTTTGTAGTTTTATTTTAAAAATAAAACTACAAATTTCAGATAGACCTAATGACACTGATATTAATTTATTTTTTCTTCATCTTTACGATGTATTGCTTAAATTTTGAAAATTTTCAAAACTATTTTTGTTATTTTAATTTTATTTTTTAACATCCTTTACAATAGTTTTCTCTAAGAACAGAATATGATGCAATAACTAATACTTACTAGTACTACTTAGTATTAATTTTGATTTTGTTTGATAAATTTTAAAATTTTTACTATAAGATATAAAAGAGCTGATATTTTAATAAAGCTTTCTGTATTTTAGAATAATTTAGTAGCTATACAAGTTTTTTGACACGTTAAACTTATATTAGCCTAAATATACTAGGCCTATAGTGCCAATATATTAAAATCTTGGAAAATTTGGAGGCTAACTATAGTTTATATTCAAAGTTGAATTACTTAGGCTTACTTGTTAGAATAACAATAATATTAAAACTATTTCCCTTTGCCCATTTGGTACATGACCTGATTATAAGCAAATATCATTATTAGCTAAATTTAACAATCTATGCCATTATATTAAATAACTGTTTTGGTAATAGGTATTTAAGTAGCTGTTTTGAACACATTTATAATGGTAAACAACCTATTAACCTACTATGTTTATTGGCAAAATATATAGTTATACATGGAATAAGAACTAATTCATCAATTTGCAAAAATGCAGTAAGTTCATTTAGTTTAAATTGAAACATTTCTGCACATAAATAGTCTGGTATAAATAAAAAACTATGATTTACTTTATTTTACAATGTTATTTATGTAATTTTAGAATATGACTGCAACTTAAATACCTATTACCAAAACAGTTATTTAATATAATGGCATAGATTGTTAAATTTAGCTAATAATGATATTTGCTTATAATCAGGTCATGTACCAAATGGGCAAAGGGAAATAGTTTTAATATTATTGTTATTCTAACAAGTAAGCCTAAGTAATTCAACTTTGAATATAAACTATAGTTAGCCTCCAAATTTTCCAAGATTTTAATATATTGGCACTATAGGCCTAGAATATTTTTATCATGATTGTTTCTTGTAGAAGATATTAACTTGTTGTGTAACTGAATGAGAGAATAGAAAACCTCTAACCTTTGATTTGTATAATTATTTTTGTAATAAAATTTTATTAAATTTTTCATATATAAAAGTTCTATTGTATTAATTTTATTATTTTCATATTTATCTCTAACACTAGTTCGAAAATCAATGTTATAGGAAATTCTAATAAAGATATTTTGTAAACTGTTAATTTCCTTAAGTATAAATAAAAGCAATACAGTTATAATTTATTTTGTTGCCTTTATTTCAAAATTAATTATATTTCATTACAAATACATATTTTTTATTTCATGTATATTAAATATGTACCTTGTTTGATATTTTATAATTGGTTGCATTTACCATTTACCTCAGTTAAAAATTAAAAGACAAATACTGCAATTTTCTACTAAAACTATATGGAAATGTATGATATAAAAACAAAGAGGATAAAGATGTTATTAAAACTTATTGAAAAATATAATTTTAGTCTGTAAAGAAATTAAAAAATTAAAGAAATTAAATTACTAAATTATTCTAAATATACAGAAAGCTTTATTAAAATATCAGCTCTTTTATATCTTATAGTAAAAATTTTAAAATTTATCAAACAAAATCAAAATTTCTCAAAGAAAAGAAAGTGATGTAGTAAATTACTTACTACATCATATTCTGTTCTTAGAGAAAACTATTGTAAAGGATGTTAAAAAATAAAACTAAAATAACAAAAATAGTTTTGAAAATTTTCAAAATTTAAGCAATACATCGTAAAGATGAAGAAAAAATAAATTAATATCAGTGTCATTAGGTCTATCTGAAATTTGTAGTTTTATTTTTAAAATAAAACAACAAATTTAATAAAACAAACTACAAAATTAATAAACACAACATACAATGTTAAACAACAACTACGTCATTTAATAAGATCACTTACATAAATAATATAAAAAATATCAATAGATTTTACGATATGAAAGCAATTCCTAACTCGTAATACAATGTACTGTACATATTTCAACTTATATTTAGTTAATAAACTAAAATATTCTAGCAAGAATATTGTTAAATTTTATTGTAATTAAAATGTGTTTCAGAAAATTTTTTCTTTTTTTATTTATACACACTAGATGTAGAACATTTAATCTCTATACATGCACAGAGATCAGTTGATATGGAAACGTTTGGAAAAGACATGGCGGCTAATCCTCGTATGGCCACTCTCTGCTTGTAGGCTCTCGAGGCAGCAGTTTCTACAGTGATACAGCACAGTTCGCAATGCAGCTAGAATTATAAATGTTCAATGTGACGACCGTCAGATGTGGCACGAGACTTTGCACAGCATCGAAGTAATTCCTGCCACATGATGGCGAATAGCCTCTTTCAACAGCCAATTGCGTTGACCAATCTCTGTATACCTGTGATTTCAAGTAGCCCGATAACCAAAAGTCTCAAGAATCTGGAGGTCTTGGTGGCCATTCGTATGGGAAAGAGCGACTGAAAACACGGTCATCGCCAAATGTTGATCGCAGCAGGTGATCAACATTTGGTGATACCGCGTGATATTGCGATGTACCGAGGCGTCCATCCTGCATGGATATTACACAATGGAGAGCTTGCCTCTTTTGCAAGAAGAGAATGATGCTGTCTTATATAAGAGCTGCATAACGCTCGCCTGAGACAAAAACAGTTCGAAATGTACAGCTGTGAGTTCCTAAAAGAAACAGGAGGCCTATAATGAATGACGGAATGAACCCGCACCTGGCTGTCACCTTTGGCTGATGCAAAAGAGTTTCCACAATCGCGTATGAGTTCTCTTTCTCCCAGCAGCTCTGCACCGTTACAGCGTCACTTGTTAATGGCAAATGTAACTATTCTGGTAATAAATTTTTGGTTATTGAAAAAAATCTCAAATCATTCTGTGCGTTTCAGTGAAAAACGCATCGTGCTACTGTCTATATTTTTCGAATTATTGAATTTTTACTTTTTCGGTTACTTTTAGATCATACGGTATATGAGAGTCTAAAAAACACATTTACATTATAATTCATTAAATACTCAATAGAGCTATGTCTAAAATACTCGACCAACTAATCTCGCTTTAAAGCATTCGCGAATCACGTTTGAGGATCCTGATTCGATTCCAGGTTTCAATACTTGTTGTACTTTCTAAAAATTTTTTTAAAAATCATCCGGAACTTATTATTATAAAAGCGAATTTCTGCTTTTTTCTTAAAATATTCTTCCCTACATTACGGAATATTTCCAGAATTTAGATTAATGAATTATCAAATCAGTTAATGGAACTTATTTTTTATTTTCCTTCCAAAAAAAATTATAAATCATCGTCAAACTAATTTTTAATAGCTTCATTGTCTAATACAGTATATGAAAACATCTCTTCTATCTCTTTTTGTTTCATGGCTAAAAATCTAATCTTACTGAAGAAAGGTTTCATATAATGTCGTATTACGTTCAAGAAACTTCCAAATGTGGAGAACTTCTTCCTTCAGTGCAAACTCTTCTGATGGCCCAAAAATGGAAATATTTAAGCAAAGTTAACTTATTTAGTGATATCCACGTCTTTCTTTAAAAAAACTGCTCAGACAGATAGATATTGCTCGATATTTTGCAATAATAATTATGTCTGTAAAATAAAACATTTTCCACATTTATCTTGATCTCTACAAGAATTTCTTCTTTTGTTACAACTGGCATAATAGTCCGATACAGAAAACAATCATATTTGGGAGTAAAGCGACAGCAAAATTCAGAATCAGCAGTGACGTTCCTACTCATGAACATGAAGATTGCGGTGAAGATTGTAATCAATCAAAGTAACGTAACATTGTTCGGTTCTTGTCACTATTATGTCACAGATTGTACGTGGTAGATTGCTTACTATCCCATCATTTATGAATTTAGAAATAGCTCTCTTTTCTTCATCGTCTAATACAGTAGCCTATATGAAAACGTCTCTTCTATCTCTTCTTGTTTCATGGCTAACAATCTAATCTTACTGAAGAAAGGTCTCATATAATGTCGTATTATGTTCAAGAAACTTTTAGAATCTGGAGAACTTCTTCCTTCAGTGCAAACTCTTCTGATGGCCCAAAAATGGAAATATTTAAGCAGAGTTATCTCATTTGGTGATATTATTTTGTGCGGGTGACAAATCTTTCGACAGTCGTCACCACTTCACTTTCAAGGAATAATACAGGCTGTGGTTCGATATTCCACGAACTGCACTAACTAAAATTTCCCAGTTTTCTCGGTTGACGTCACAGTTTCGTTTGAATAAAGAACCAGTTCAATGAGCTAAATTAGTGGTCTCCAAACTTTTTTGACTGCGTACCCCTAAGTCAGAGAAAATAAATGACGCGTACCCCCAACTGATTGAGCAGATATCTATTGTAATTAGTGTTTTAAAGAGTAAATAAGGCCTTATGCAATATTCAAAAAAAGCTATAATTGCACATTATTTTTATTATAAACGTAGATTCATATTTATTTTTCTTATTAAAATTTAATGAGAAGAATGGTTGCATTTGTATAATAATTTCTGAAAATGCTGTTTTGATGTTATCTGACACTGCGATACGAAGGTTTGGTTCCAAGTTTAATTTATTTCGATATTTAGTTTTAATACTTATTGATCTAGCAGCTTGTAGAATCTACAAATAATATATAAAAATTGTTTTCACAGTACCCCAGGTAGCATCTGGCGTACCCCAATTTGGAGACCACTAAGCAAGATCACATGATTTAAGATAGAGGAATTCATAAATGTTTTTTAACAAAATTATCCACAAATTTAATTGTTAGTGAAGTAAATGATACAAGAAACGATGAATATATTGATATATTGAGGCATGCTGCACATTTGTATAAATTGAGCATCATTGAAGAAGATTGAACTTCGCCTCATTGCGCATGCGGTTAGAAGTCAACCCTACTCGTGTGATAGAGTGTGTTCGGAAATACTAACCGCTATGACCGGTGAAACCGGAGAGTTACCGGTCTTCAATCAAAAACAATACCGGAAACTTCACGGTGATTCCTCGGTTGCAACCACTCTCACCCGCTTTTGAGCTCGGTTGCAGGTGACGTCAACGTACCAAGATGGCTAACACAGTTATTTTTCAGTGCGAGAAGTGTGATTATAAATCATTTAACTTTGAAAATGTGAAATCTCATCTGTTTCAAGAACATATAATAGTATAGAAGGAGAAAATAGAGGTAAAAATCTTCTCCGCATAATCTTTTGTTCGAGGAACTACTCGTCTTTTTTTGCAAGTTCAAGTAATAAATCTTCACCGATTAGTTCATCATCAGAACTAGAACTAGCAAAGAAATCATTATCGCTGTCCAATTCAAGCAAACTTGTCGCGATAATTGATATCAATTGTTTATCAGCTGCCATCTTGTTGAATGTAAACCGATTTTCTATTCTCATACTCACAAATAAACCTGGAACGAAGATTATCGATGACGTATGTCACCGCAACCGTACTAACTGACCGGTTAATATTTCCGAACATGCCCATAGTTTAGATCGTGCGAACTCAGTGCGACTCAATCTGACGTCAGCTGGAATAAAGAACCACAAAAGTGAGGAAACTAAGTAATATCAAACCGACATAGTACGAACTGTGAGAGCACCGAAGAATATCGAACCACAGCCATAGATTTAATTATATCCTCCCATTTGTCATCAAACTCTATCAAACAATGATATTGAAGGAGTCGATCCATTTGGTGGCACGAAAAATCGTGGATTCTGCATACCGTAGCAACATTTATCTGAGATATTTTGTAATTTCTGCTGATAACCAGCAAATCCTGTATTTCGTAAGTTTTCGCCATCTTATACGTATTTAATGCATTATTTAAAGATATAAATTCGAAATTCTTTTCTTCTAGAAATCTGAAAAATAGATTATTCTTACAATATAGTATAAGAATAAAATATGCTTTGTGTAATAGTCAAAGTTCTAATTAAATATCGGAAATTCTGTACATTAATTTCTGCATATTAGGCCCAAATTAACATTAAACAATTATGACCATATTTTTAAACATTTACGAGTTAGAAATATCCTTAAATGAAAACACGTTAAAGAAAAATCATCTTAGACAAATTTTAATCACAGAATGTATGCAAACTTTTTGTAAAATTGCGTTATCAATTGCTTACGAAATACCAAATTCTGAGCAGGTATAGTTGATAGAGAAATTTCTATCAAACCGGTTCTAATATTGGTAGAATAATATTATATACAACGTTTTTTATTTAGCTACGATTCACACGCACAAAAATGACCTATCAGAGACAGTCACCGAAAGAAATGATAAATTTGAGAACATATAAATGCTTTGTGTAGAAAATAGAAAGCGTATAGAATATTATTTCTACTTGAAGCATTTTAAAGGAACAAAATGAGAAGGTCATTTTTCAGCAGTACATTATATACTATTTAATCATCATACATGTTTTAGGTAAGTTTGATAGAAATTCCTTTTTTTGTATTTTTTGTTTTATAGTTCACTAGCTAAGGTATCCATGCTACTCGGAATTTCAAATACATAATACAGTTTTCGTGTCAACTATTACGTCATAATTCAAAAATTTATTTATAATGATGATACAAGAGTTGACACAATAAATTATTAGCAATAAATTAATAATTTAATTCAAAAATTTATTTATTACTACTCAGGATGTCCTGATTATTAATAAATAATTTTTTGAATTAAATGAATATTGCAGACTAGGTAAATTTAAGTTAATCTCCGAATCATATATTAGTGTATTTTGTAATTTAGCATGTTATAAAATAATAAAACACATATAATAAAGTAAATAATATAGTATATCTTTCTCACCTCACCTGTTAGGGTAGTGGAATGGGGACCAATAATGAATTAATCTATTTTCCATTGTCTTATATGGGAAATGTTGTCCCGCAATTCGACAGTTTCTCAATTCAGCATTACTTTGGCGACGGATTAGTAACGAATTGCGAGGCACTACTGTATCTGCATTCTAACATAATAAATATATAAAGATGTCACTAAACTTAAATAGCAGAAGAAAATTTCTTTAATAGCATATAAACAAAAAGAAGTACTTTTGGTTACTAAAAAGCCTTCATCTATTTGATTACAGAAAATGTAATTAAATAGAATTCAACAGTTCAATTGGTGTTCTAAAAGTTCTAAAGAACAAAATTTATTACAGAAAATTTCACTAACGTTTTCGGCAATTACGCCATCCTCAGGTGAAACATTCTAATCGAACATTGTTCAAAAACTGAAGGAATACTCAGTCGTCGTGGTAACATGTTAATAATGTTTACATTGGTAAGTTAAGTGTTTTTTAAAATTACATTAAAATAACAAAATAAATATATAAAGATGTATAGGGATTAAACATAAAAATAA
Organism: Olivierus martensii; assembly: GCA_000484575.1. Classification (NCBI taxonomy): domain Eukaryota; kingdom Metazoa; phylum Arthropoda; class Arachnida; order Scorpiones; family Buthidae; genus Olivierus; species Olivierus martensii. The sequence goes on from AYEL01047083.1 coordinate 54,109, forward strand.
TACAATAACTTAAGTAATTATATATATAAAAAAAATTAATTATACTTAAAAGCTACTAGAAGTTCATATAATTCTGCACTTAGGAAAATTAAGGCAATGCCATCAATATAATTTTGCCCTTCCTTCTCGATTGCATATTTCCAGGGCTGGGAGGTTTCCAAACTAATTTTTCATTCAACAGGTTCTTTTCTCATTTTCTTTGTAAAATCTCCACAGATTCGGTGATGGTCGGTTGTATTTTTGGTTTGAGGGATTTTACTACCTTTGCTTCTTCCCACTGTATAGTCAGGTTCTTGTTGTAGGCCTCTATTGCTAGAGATGTAGATAGCCTGGCCTGTGTAATATCCCTTTTATGCTCTTCTAGTCTTCTTCCTAAGGTGCTTGCCATGACTTCTATGTAGGCAGCCTCTTTGTTAGTTTGCGCATCTTTTACAGGGATTTTGTATACACCTTTCCTTTCATGCTGCTGTAAAGGGTCCTTTTCATTTCTTAGAAGGTTAAATAATGTGGGACCCCTATGAGCCATTAACTTCTTTTTTTTCTTCTTTGCTATTCTTTTAACTACTTCCAAGCTCTTGATGTGGTACAAAATCGGATTAAGTGATTAATGTTATCCAGAGCCCTTTCCTGTTCTTGCCGTTGGGTAGGCGATTCCCTTTTTATTTTGTTCAAAATTTGCCATAGAAATGTTTTTGTAAATCCATGCTGCTGTCCAATGTTATTCAAATATGCCAATTCTTATTGTAAGTCTTTCTTCTCACTACAGTATGTTAGAGACCTCTTATAATAGTTTCGGAACACTGCCTTCTTGTAGTTCATTGGATCATTCGACCAGTTAGGTATTAGAATCAGCTTATACGTCGGCTTCCTATAAACTTTGGTTTTAAATTTCCTTTTGTCTACTTCAATTTGCAAATCCAAAAAATGTATTCCCGTTGTGCTTTCTTGGTCTTTCTTTAGTTTTAAACTATACTGCTCCATGGTTAACACTTCTGCAAATTCATCAACTCTATCCAGATCTTTCCATACAATCAACAAATCATCAATGTATTGCATGAGCTTCATTATTGGTTGGAAGGATTCAAATTTTTGGTTCTCTACCACTCTGAGTATTATCTCCACCAATGGACCAGCTTTTGGGGTATCAATGGGCATGCCTAGTTCCTGCTTGTATATTTTTCCTCTAAATGTGAAATACAATCCGTAATATATTAAATGCACAATTTCTCTTACCAGGTGGATACAATATTATAATTATAATAGTAGAGACATCTTTTATAAGTTATTTAAACTTATTTAATTATAGTTTATAGTTATTATAACTCATTTAATATTATAGTTTATATTTATGTGCTTGTGGGATGTATTCCAACATAAACCTGTAGAAGTGCAGGCATACGGGCTCTAATTTCAGTGAAGGATATAGTGTTTGGAAGTCATAAGTTGTGTAGATGTCCCCTTGGCTCCGTTGTAATTCTCAGATTTTGTTCAGGACTTAAGCGATAATCATTGTTGACTTGTCTGTCTCCCCTAGGAGTTGGTTGCACCACCTAGCTAACACCTTCTCCTAAATGAAAAAAACCCTTTACAGCAGCATGAAAGGAAAGGTGTATACAAGATCCCAGTAAAAGATGTGAAAACCAACAAAGAGGCTGCCTACATAGGAGTCATGCAAGAACCTTAGGAAGAAGACTAGAAGAGCATAAAAGGGATATTACACAGGCTAGGCTATCCACATCTCTAGCAATAGAGGCCTACAGCAAAGACCTGACTATACGATGGGAAGAAGTGAAGGTAGTAAAATCCCTCAAACCGAAAACACAACCGACCATCACCGTATCTGTGGAGATTTTACGAAGAAAATGAGAAAAGAACCTGTTGAATGACATACTAGCTTGGGAACCCCCCAGTCCTGAAAATATGCAATCGAGAAGGAAGGGCAAAATCATATTGATGGCATTGCCTTAATTTTCCTGAATGCAGGATTATATGAACTTTTAGTAGCTTTTAAGTATAATTAATTTTTTTTATAAATATAATTACTTAAGTTATTGTATTATTTTTATGTTTAATCCCTATATATCCTTATATATTTATTTTGTTATTTTAAAAAACACTTATGTTAATAATGTTTACATTGGTAAGTTGTTACCATGACGACTGAGTATTCCTTCAGTTTTTGAACAATGTTCAATTAGAATGTTTCACCTGAGGATGATGTAACTGACAAAAATATTAATAAAATTTTCTGTAATAAATTTTGCTTACTTTACTGCTAATAGTGCTGAGTTTTTCCATTTAGTATTTTAAGTATAAGCAGTAGAATTCTCGTATATCTAAAGAACAAATTCAAAATTTAAATATTAAAACAAAATAAAAAAAGTAACATTATTATAGATACAAAAACATGTCAATATAATATACAGATTACAAAATAAGCTTACATCAGAATAAATACATACAAATAAAAATATAAAAATGTAGCAATAAAACATAAACAAAATCTAAATTTAATACAAATATAATTATATGAAGAAAGTCCAGAAAAATTTTTCTCCAACACAGACTTGAACAGATGACTAGGCAGTAAGAAGTTCATGATTTTTCAAGAGTGGATTGTCATTTGATCCAGTCTTTTTCTGTAATGTGAAAAAACTGCTGTAGTTAGTTTATTGATGATTTAAATTATTGTCATTCAAAATATCTATTCATTTTAACATTTTCAATTTAGCTTATAGTAAGAATATTCTACTATAAATAAATTTCTATGGCACTGTATGTTTTTCAATAAAGTATCATAACTTTTTATTGATTCTCTGTAATCAAGATATAATTATTCATTACTAGAGATCCTCTTATAAATAGATTAACAAAGAGAATAAGAATCCAATAATACCAATTATCTGATATTTTTGATACTTATAAAATAGCCTAAAAGTCATCAAAACAGTAATACAGTATTATATAAATAACAGTAAAATATTAATTATATCTATGTATTAGTGAATATAAATAAATGATAATAAATTTGATAAGTTTGCCTGTCTCAATACTTTTACACATTTAAAGAAATTCATTTATCTTATCTGATGGATAAGGAGTTGATTGTTTACTAATTAAACTCAAGATTGTTAATTTCAAATATTCCCACTGTTAATGAAATATAGTAAACTCCTGTATAACATCCTACCCTATAACACAACAAAAAAATTGCAACTAGTATTCATGTGCTATAAACTGTTCCATATAATGCATAGGATAAATTATGTTTGGCATACTTTTTGACTTTTTATTTAGAAATGCAGAATGTATACATTTACTTATTGTTTATGTATACATAATGAAGATAATTGTTATAAAAGATATAAAGGTTTAAATTTTCATAAAATCATTTAATAATACATGTCTCATAAACACAATTTTCTATAATGCAGAATGTATCCCTGCATTATACAGAAATCTGCTGTATTCATAACCAACAGATTTCATCTGTTATTGTCAAAATCTGTATATAAGAAATTTATAGCATTTGAATTTTTTTCAATTGTATCTCTTGTTCAAAAAATTTAAATCAAATTTTAAATATAATTCAGAGGATCCCTCATATTATTTTTAATATATGTCCTTAATTTTAAGTTACAATCTGAATGATTAGAACTTGAAATATAGTTTCCATAAATGCAATGATATAAATTGTTGATACAATCATTTAATAATAAGCAGAGAAATATAACTATAAAGGTTGATAAGCAAATATAAACTGAAGGGAGAATACACAAGTATCATTAGTAACAGGGAGTGATGTACTATATGTGAAAATATCCCTTAAGGAGGATGAAACATCTGGACAATTTGGTTGATCATGTTCACCCAGTGTACTTTTACTATTATACTGCTAAAACCATAACAAACTAAATTAAAAATTCACAGCACTTCTAGCAGTAAAGTATCAAACTAAATTTATTAGTTACAATACATACAAACATTTTCAATGTGCTTCACATCCTCTTCAGGCCCACAAAACAATTAACAGAAAATGGAACAGCACTGCACTTAGCACTACTATAATAACCTTAAAGTTTTACCAATAGAGCGCTTACACATTAACATATTCCTACCGAAAAATTTGAAATTTAAAACTAACACATTAACATTTAGAAATAAAATAAAAACAAAATAAAATAAAACAAAAAAAAAAACTTAAACTTTTAACACTTTCGTCAGTATATTGGCTAAAACGTATTTCCAAGCTGGGGGAGGTTCCCATGTTACTCTACCTTAACAATCTTTTCTTTTCCTGACCTCTAATATTTCTATGGATTCAGTCACTATCAGTTGCGTGCGGTGAAGTATGACTGGAAGAATAAAACATTATTTCAATACATCTCCTTTAAACAATGATAGAACATAATAGGGAATAGCATTGTTTGGTGTTAATTCACCAAATCTAAATACATTTTATTGACAAAATTTGAATGATTAGGGTGAAATAATTCTTTAGTGAGAATATCAGTGATCATTTCATTTGTTGGTAGATATCTCATACTGATTAGTCATTTTTGCTTGTTTTTTGAATATAATAATATCAAGTATCTATGAGTTTGATACATAAATGAAAAATTGGATTTTCCACCAACTTCCTAGCAATCTGGTTATCATTGTGAATGATGATTGGACCTTTTTCAATGAATGCTAGTTTGTATAGGAAATTTCATAAGTAAATTACTTCTCAAAAATTATACAATAAAGTTGTGCATTCAGCTTCTGTGCTGGAAAGAGCTATACTTTTTGGTTTGCATGTTTCCCAGCAAATAGCAGCTCCAGACAATTTGAAAAAATATCTAGTATGTGAATATCTGTCATTTATGTCAGCATCCACATGTCTAACTAGCTTGTCATGTGACTTACTGAATTTCAGTTCTAAATTCATACTTTCTTGCAGGTATCTCAATATGAGTTTTCTTGCATTAATACATAACAAATCAAAGCCAAAATTGAATTGACTCAGTGCACTAACTGCATAAGAAATATCAGGTTTTATAAATATAGACAAGTACATCAGAGATCTGACAAGCTCTGATGCAGAAAATCAATAACTTACCTTTTCCTTTCTGCCTTTTCCAGGGCAGGAAGGAAAAGGTAAGTTATTGATTTTCTGTACATTGGTCAGATTTCTCTTTTGTGGTAAAATGATATGCTTCTTCTATTATTTCTTTAATTGACTCTTTTTTTCTAGAAGACAAAGTCTCCCTGTGGCAGTTCAGACTGGTTCTTACAATTGTCATATAATAATAATGCTCTTTTTTTTTAAATCCTGCTTGAATTGCACATCCAAGCAATAACTGATGGATTGAAGGTCTTTCATCTTGAATTCCCCCTCATCAGTCTCGTTTTGATAACTTTCACTAATCTTGGATTGCTTGTGGCAATTATCAAGTCATCCATATAGACAATGATTGTAATAGTTTCATCTTTGTTTCTCATGAAATATACACCTAGTTTGGTCATAGGCAATTTTAGTCCAAACTTACGCAGTTTTTCATCTAATTTTCGATGCCATATCATTTGGATTGTTTTAGACAGACTGCTTTAAGTAACAAAACTTTATTATCTTCAACTCCTAATAACACATTTAATATTTTAGGCTTTTTCATATAGATGTAACATCTAGTTCTCTGTTAAAGTAAGCTGCTATAATATCCATGTGATAAATCATACTCTGTGGCAAAGCCATGATAAATTGAATTGAGTTGTCCCCAGATACCAGTGCAAAGATCTCCTGATAGTTAATAACTGTGGCATAATAATAATTAAATAGCACACTCAGCAGTATCATAAATACACTGAAAATTTTATTTACTAATGTTTTCGATATCATAAATATCATCATCAGCTTTTTCCATTAAGAACAATGGTTAACAGAAATTTTTCTTTTCCAATCATGCAATCTGTTCAGTATTTGATTTTTAAAACATGGCAAATTCTAGTAACTTTACAATCTTTAGGATAATTGATGATTTTCCAGTTTCTTTCTTATTAATGCATTGTATTTACACTGTAATGAATTTCATCATTCATTGCTATTTTCACTATTAAAAGCCTCTTTGACAGTTTTCAGATTGTCGTGATATATGAGATTTATAGTCTTGAGTTTTTCAGATGCTTCATTCTCTTCTAGCATTTTTATTGTTTTGAAAATTTTCCGGGAATTTCTTGTTTTCCTGTTTGCTCAAGAACTGATATTCCATTTCTGTGTTTTAATTCTGAATTATTGAGAATTGAGGAGGCATTAGTTGGATCTAAATAAACATCTAAATTCTGATCTTCACTCTCTGAATTCAAATTGCTGATATCTGATCATGAAATTGATTTTCAAAGTTCAAATTCAAAGATCTTGATTTTTTTTCAATTATTTCTATTTTTTTTTTTTCCTTTGATTTTCTCTCCAATGAAATGCATGTTGCCACTATTAACTTTTCTTTGAATTTTAGGATTTCAAACTCAAAGCCTTTGATTTATTGAAGTATCTGATGAAAAAACATTTGCCTGATTTGGTCTTGAATTTTCTGTTTCTACTATTTTTCTGTAACACATGCTTTGATTCTTAAAGTTCTAAAATGACTTATGTTCACCTTTCTTCCATTTCAGATTTCACATAGAGAATCCTTGTAAGCTTCAAAATTGACAACAGCTTTAGATGTGGTTTGTGGTGTTGATTGCTTCTCCCCAGAAAGATTGTGGCAAATTTGTTTAATATGATATTCCTTGGAATTTCCACTAAAATCTGGTTTTTGCATTCTGCTATATCATTCTCTTATGATATATACTCAACTGTCAAATTTTTTTCTAATTTCATTTTCTTCTAAATAACAGTCAAATTCTTTGTTGCAATATTCTTTCCCATTGTTGCTTTGTAAAACCGATTTTATTAACAGTCTGAGTTTTGGTACTAGCTTCCCCCCCTATAATTCCAATTCTGTGTCCTTGTCGTAGAAAGGGACAAGGATAGGGAGTTCATGTTTGAGCTCCTTCTTCTGGTTCTACCCAAACCAAAATTTGAAGTAGTGTACTGATAACTGAATAAAAGATGCAGTATCATAATTGATTCCTTTGAGGCACCAGGCAAAATCTAAATTTAATTATTAAAATTTAATAGATAGTGACACAGTAACGTAATCAATAAAATAATTATTAAATTGACAATTTAATTCTCCCTAAGGTTAGAATTTAACTTATTTAGGATTATCTTTAATAAAATTATGAATTTTTAATGTGGCATTAATGCAAATCACATTACAAATTTGGACATCTCCAAAGTGTTAATTTTTGTTACATTATTTCAGGCATGATCATCCAAATATCATATATATTTAATGCATTAAATATTCTGTGGGTAAAATATATTTTAAGAAATAGCATTTTTTTCATTTTGGAATAAATAATCTTCTGATAAATTGTTTTTAATTTTGCAATTTTATTTTTTAATTTAAAATTAAAATCAGTTACTATTTAAATTAATAAGTAATTCTAATTTTAAATTAAAAAATAAATTATAATTTACTCACATGTATTTTAGGTGGATTGAATTCAGTATGATAAACTCTTCCACTTGAAAGATGAATATATCTTCCCTTCACTCTTTCTATAATTATATTATCTGGGACATCTAATTTGATGACACATGAAACAGGAATAACTTTTTCAAGATATTTTGCTTGTGGAACAGTACGAGGAAATCCTATAAGAAGATATATTTTATATAAATCAAAAATAAAATATAAAGTGATGATAAAAAATTTACACTGGAATTATTACTAAATTGTTGTTTTATTTAATTTTAAAATCAAATAGTAAAAACACAACTAAATATGTAATAAATTTACAAATAGAAAATTTTATTAAAAATAATACAGTAGAAGCCACTTATTATAATTACTTTGGGACCGATCTATTTTGATAACAATAACTGATTGATAACATTAGATCAAAAAGTATAATTTTCAATTTTTTTTATTATGTAGTATATACTGTACTTTGCTGTTATATACAGTGTAATCTCGATTCATTATTTCGTCGGGACTCCCGAAAAAACTACGGATAAGAGAAAATAATAGATGCAGGGATATAAAAAAAATAAAAAAATGAAAATTAAATTAAAAGATAACACTAATAATAATAATACAAAGCTCTACAACTGATCGACCAACACTTATTGAACTTTATACTGTAAGGTGCGTCCAAAAGTATAGGAAACTGTTTTTTGTGGCGATGTCGTAAAAACCAATAATAGAATCATGATGTAATGTTGCTGCATGATTTACATAAACAATGCAAAAGTCTCAGTAATGTGAACAATATTTGTTGATGTTAACTTATCTGCAAATTCCAAAATTTGAAAAAACAGCTGTTCCATAAATATAGGAAATACCTGCTTTTGGTACGGAGGCCGGATAGTCGCGAACGGATACTCGGGAGTGTACTGTATATAATATACTTCAAATCTATTTAGAGACAATTTAAAAACTAAGAAAAGATAAATTTATTTCTTTTATTTATAAATTAAAATATAACATTATAAATGTATTTTTCTTGCTTTTTTACTAGTAAAATTATTTATGATATTATTAAAATCGATTTCGTTTGTTAGTTTATGTGTGTAATTGTAACTCTCTGAAGAGTTGATAATTTTATTTTTCTTAATATTAAAAAAAGTATTTAAAAATATTTTAATACCAAAAATGCCGCTCGGTGCGGACCTCCCCCCTCCGTCTCTCCCTAGCAACGCCACTGAGTATGTCATTCTTAAAAACTGGCCGCCTTAGATATATCACTGCGAGGCGTGAATATCAACGGCCCAGTGTTGAAGAAAAAATTAGAGGAGATCGGTAAAAAGCTAATAATTAGGTACCTATTTTAATAAAGCATTAAAATAGTACCTAAGTATTATTTTTTTACCTACTTATTTACAGTATTTATCTACGAATTATATATTTTATTTTAGAATTTATTATTACTTCGTTTAATTGGGACAGCGGCTTAATTGAGCCAAAATTGTTAGTCCCAACGTGTCCCAATAAAGCGGAATCCACTGTATCAGTTTCCTCTGTGTGATTCGGAAATGTAATTCAAACTTATGTAACTGTGCCGAACTAATATTTAAAAATTATTTCATTATTCCAATAATATTATTAATAATAATTTCATTGTTGGGAATAATTTTTCCACTATTTCGTATGATACAATAGATAATTCAACGAAAGTTGTGCCGAACTAATATTTAAAAATTATTCATTATTCCAATAATATTATTAAATATCATTGTTGGGAATAATTTTTCCACTATTTCGTATGATACAATAGATAATTTAACGAAAGATAAACAAAATTAGAAAATTATTAATCATACTATTTACTCATGAAAATATCATAGGTGTATCTAAAATTCAAACAAATATTAATATAAACTTTATTTATTTACATTAAAATTGTTTGTTATTTTAAATAAGATAAAATAATACTCTGTTTAGAAAGTTATTTATTTATTATATTTTAAAATGTCACTCAAATAAATTGCATTAGTGTATAATAAGTGAAATCGCTTTTATATTATTATTGCAGTTGCCTTCTAACAGATAGGTAAAAAGATATTTAAATCAGTATTTCGAAAATAAATTCTATTATAATGTGATTAAGTAGAAACAATAATGCCTACCTGATTATCTAGATAATATTTATTATCTATGAGTATATAATATTATTAACGCTATAATAATTGGTGTTAATATATCATTCATTATATCTATGTTTACATAAGTTGAATGTTATTGTCTCTCATGATGATTAAGATACTGTATCAAAATTTCTTAGAATTTCTTCTGAAATTAAAGGTCTTCGGATGACTGCATGGTAAAACTTTAGCTTACCACTTTGGAAGACCAGATTCTAATCAAGGTCCTATATCTCGAGTTTTCAGGAGGCGGTCGGGCCCAGTCCATTGTATCCTATTCTTCATCATCCATCCATCACAGTAAGATCAACCTTCAGATTGATCTAACCATAGGTGCTGGCCAACCCGTGGAGGGCCCTATAAGGGGTCACCACCAGAAAAGCAATATCCCATGAGGATATAGTGACTTAAATACAGTAATAATAATCTGAAATTAAAGGTATCGTGGTTTTATTGAGAATTTGTGAATAATCGATTAATAAAGCAAACTCTAGTACCTTGTAGGACCGGATTCAATTCTGGGACCTGCACCTAATTTTTCAAAAGATAATTCTGCCTCTTTGAAACCCATCCTTTATCCTTGTCTACCTGATTATCTAGATAATATTTATGAGATATGAGTATATAATATTATTAACGCTATAATAATTGGTGTTAATATATCATTCATTATATCTATGTTTACATAAGTTGAATGTTATTGTCTCTCATGATGATTAAGATACTGTATCAAAATTTCTTAGAATTTCTTCTGAAATTAAAGGTCTTCGGGATGACTGCATGGTAAAACTTTAGCTTACCACTTTGGAAGACCAGATTCTAATCAAGGTCCTATATCTCCAGTTTTCAGGAGGCAGTCGGGCCTAGTCCATTGTATCCTATTCTTCATCATCCATCCATCACAGTAAGATCAACCTTCAGATTGATCTAACCATAGGTGCTGGCCAACCCGTGGAGGGCAATATCCCATGAGGATATAGTGACTTAAAAACAGTAATAATAATCTGAAATTAAAGGTATCGTGCTTTTATTGAGAATTTGTGAATAATCGATTAATAAAGCAATAAAGCAAACTCTAGTACTTTGTAGGACCGGATTCAATTCTGGTACCTGCACCTAATTTTTCAAAAGATAATTCTGCCTCTTTGAAACCCATCCTTTATCCTTTGTTTAACGTATCCATGATTGGATCAATCGAAAGTTGAAGGATATCTTTAATAATATAAGAAGAACGAGAATTGATGCTTTTTATTCGGATAAGGAAGACGATGGATGGCTTTGAGAGGATGTAGAAAAATGTATAGCCTGAATGAGGTCTAAAATGACGTCTTTCAAAAATATCTCATGTGAAAACGGCATAGTTAAACAAATCCATTTAATCTAACCTTATTCTGAGACCTAAATTTTGCACTCAATGAAAATTGGCTAAATGTGGAATGATTTAAATCAGTTATCAATAAACTTGTTAAAGAACTGTTTTTATTTTCTTTTGTTTCGTGTTGAATAACAATATCTTGAATTCTATGAAGCTACATAATATATACGGTACTAACTGTAAACAAACAATACTAAAACAGCAGTAATTTGCTTAAACTAATGCAGTAATTTGATATCAAACACCAAGTGTTGAATTACAGGTTATATAATTTATCTCACATACAGTGGCATCAACATTACAATGAAGTTGTCATTTTTCCTGTTTGTATTATCGCTTTTATATTATGGTCAAGCCATGCTCTATGGAAAATGCGAATTAGCTAAAGTTCTGGTACACAAATTTAATTTTGGTCGAGAAACAGTTGCAGACTGTAAGTTTTTGTTGGTTACAGTTTATCTATCAGTAAATTTATAATGGTTTTAAAGATTCATATAATTAAGGTATATGAACTTTTGAAATAATAAGAAATTTATGGCTCATAGAGCTTAAAATTATTTTAAATAAGTTTATCTTTAAAATAATGACAAATTTTCATTGAAAATTTTTGTACTATGTTAATAATAATAAGCAAAATAAGTTTATTTATCTTAAAGTAATCATGTTGAAAAATTTCTAATTTTTAATTTAAATTTTTTGTTTTTTGAAGGGATCTGTTTAGTTAGACACGAAAGTAATTTCGATACCATGTATGTTTATGGGCCTAAAAAAGATGGCAGTAAAGATTATGGGCTCTTCCAGGTAAATTTATAATTTTCCAAAACAATTATTTAAATGATGATAAAAATGTTTTAAATTTGTTGAAATTAAAATAAATAAAAGATATTAAATCAGCGATTATCTAACAATCAATTCAGCTAATGTGATTGATATTTCCTTGGTTTCCGAAAAATCTCATTATTTAGACAAGAGACTACTAGGACAAGAGAAGACCTCTGTAAAAATTAATAATTGATTGTTGTTTGATAAAATTATATATCAGATACAACGAAACGCTGTTTCTTGCACTATTTTCAGTCACAGATAATTTACACAAAGAATAGACATTAAAATAAGGCTCAAATATTTTTCATATTCATTTTAATGTCCTTCAGCAATGATGATAAAAATAAAATGATCCAAAAACATACAATTAATGTAGTATTGTATATATATTCATGTTTCACTGATATTCATAGTCGGTATGTACAAGTAATCCTATACAATTATTTATTTTAAAGAGACCACAATATTGAAATATTTTTTGTCAACAGTTGATGCCACACTCCATTCTCGAAGAATACTATGTGGCGGGCAAAACAAGCCCTTCCACAGGCTGTCCACCCCTGCGGAGGGGTCAACCGGATGGTGGAGGACGGGGATCGCCGGGCCGGGCCCGGATTCCATGATAAATATTTTCAAGAGATGGAAACCGAGACGTGAACCAGAGTCCTCCATAGTGGAAAGCCGAGGCGTTTCCACGCGGCCAATCCGGCCGACTATTGAAATATTTTGAAGTATATATAGAATACTGGTTAGGTTAGTTTATTTCAGTTTAGCTGTCGTATCTTTTTTTTGGACAACAGATACTCACTTTCCATTGTATTAGAGCACTAAGTGACAGGCAGAAACAAGCCTTTCCACTGGCTGCCCACCCCTGCAGAGAGGTCAGCCATTTTCTGAAGGGCCGGGTCCGGACCCATGATAAACATTTTCAAGTGGTGAGACCAGAGACTTAAACGGGGTCCTACAGAATGGAAAGCCAGGGTATTTCCACGCGGCCAATCTGGCTGTAGCCGCCATATTTCTTTTTGACAACAGATGACGCCACTTTCCACTCAGTAAGAGTACTAAGTAATGGGGCGAAACAAGCCCTTCCACAGGCTGCCCACTCCTGCGGAGGGGTCCTGGGCGAAACAAGCCCTTCCACAGGCTGCCCACCCCTGCGGAGGGGTCTTTCTGGTAGAATACTATGTGGTGAGCGAAACAAGCCCTTCCACAGGCTGCCCACCCCTGCGGAGAGGTCAGCACTTCCACAGGCTGCCCACCCCTGCGGAGGGGTCAGCCGGATTGTGGAGGACATGGATTTAGATTTCACAGACTGCCCACCCCTGCGGAGGGGTCAGCCGGATTGTGGAGGACGAGGATCGACGGGCCGGGACCCCATGATAAATATTTTCAAGGGGTGGGACCCGTTTCCCACCCCTGCAGAGGGGTCAGCCGGATTGTGGAGGACGGGGATCGACGAGTCCGGACCCAATGATAAATATTTTCAAGGGGTGAACCCAGGACTTCCTACCTCTGCGGAGGGGTCAGCCGGATTGTGGAGGACGGGGATCGACGGGCCGCCCGGACCCCATGATAAATTTTTCAAGGGGTGGGACCCGAGACTCGAACCCGGTTCCTCCAGAGTGGTGTTTGCACGCGGCCAATCAGGCCGACTTAGCCGCCATATCTCTCAAGGAATATACGTAATTTGGCAGAGGCTACTTTTAGAGCCCACTACATGCTCCAAACGCATGGTGAAGACAACCGAAAGGATGTAGGATGGGATTCAACGGGCCGGTCGTGATCACTGCTGAAAATTGGATGTGAACCGAATTTGAACCCGGATCATCCAATATGGTATATCAATGCGTTACCAGATCATCCAAGATGTTATACCAGTTCGTTATCACTAAGCCATCTGGCTGACAATAGGATACTGAAGCATTTCCCAGACCTATCCAAAATTCTATGTATTGAATGTGATCGTGAGAAAAATATTCTCATTTATTATAGAACATATTCATAAGGCCGGGAAATTCAAACCACAAAAAATATACAACAAGTATAAAAATATGATTTCAGAAAATCTATAAATGTTATCTCTATGAAAAAAGTGTTACAATTATTCGGGGTTTTTGAGGATTTCTTAAATTTTAAATAATGATTATTTTACTCAACCCTTATCAATTCTGATATATGATCGTCTGTTAAAACTATAAATAACAACATATACTCAATAATTTTCAAATTATTAAATACGAAATTTCTGCTGTTATTTTTTGTTTAAAGCCTAATTTCGTAAAATTATTTATTAATTATTTTGGAACAGATAAACGATCGTCTTTGGTGCGCTCGTTCCAGGAATTTTAACATTAGTTTATGCGGCGTTACATGCAAAGGTGAATATTATTAATATGATAGTAATGATTTTTTACTGTGTAATTTAGATCAATAAATTATAAAAAATGAGAATATAAAAATTTAGTATTAATTTTTTACATATTTTCAAACTGTAGAACTTATTTCTAACGACATATCATCATCAGTGAAATGCGCGAAGAAAGTTTTCAGTTTCTACCGCTTTGAAACCTGGTAAGTTGTAATTTTCTAACATATTATTTAAAAAAAATCATAAGTTAAGTGAAATACATATTTATTATTATTTATTAAACTTTTTAAAGGGTTGGATGGAAGAAAAACTGCAAAAATACTGACGTATCACACTATGTCCATGATTGTGAATATTAAAAAGTTGGCAATATGTATTATTATACATATATATATATTATACATTATTTTGTAATTTTATTATACAATATATTATACATTATTTTCGTCCTAGCCACTGTAATTTTGTACCCATTTCAAATACCTGCATTTCATGGATGCAGTTAGATATGGTTTCTTAACAGCAGTAGAAAATGTGCAACCAAGTTTTTTTATTTGTGTTATCTTTGTTTTCACTGAAACATCTTTGTTTAGCACTGAAAACCACCTCCTGGTTGATTTCCCTTGTAGTGTTTCTTCTCATTTTCAGTATCTGGAGTTTTAGTGCACCGTCATTTCTTTTCGTTGTTGCTCGGGGACATCCTGATCTCGGCTTCACCCGTGTATTGCCTTCATCTTTAAACTGTTTGATGATCTTGCTGTCTCTTTCTTTGTTTATACCTAGTTGTGTAGCAATTGTTTTCTGTTGTCTTCCATCTGAATACAGTGTTATTACTGTCTTCCTGGTGGCTTCACTCAATTTTTTGTCGTGATATTGTATGCATTGATTGAGTTGAAATATCTGGCTCTCTATTCCTTAATATAAAGGCAAGGTTATGATTGCATATGAATTTTCCCATGCAAATTTTTGCATTTTGCATGAATATCTCTGCATTTGTTCTCACTGTTTCTATACTTTTGTTCCTGTGTGTTAGTTTATTTTTTCCACAACGAAATCTTTTATGTAAATGAGAGAGAACGTCATGTGATTCTCACTATCCTACCACACCTGTAAAAATTATGTATTCTTGTTTTTTGCCATTTATATAAATGCTTATTAAATGTTTTTCCGCTATCCGTCCTTGACTTCATGTCATTTTCTAAACTTTGTCTCTAAGTGTAAAGTCTGAACTATATTTTATAATCTGATCTATATATTCCTTTGAAGTTATCTTTTTGTAGCATTAAAATTATGTTGAGTTTGTTTATAATATATTAAATTATATAGATTTGTTTAATTATAACTAGCCAATTTACAGGAATTAATATACTCATAGACAAATTGCTTTAATAAATTCAAAGTAGTGCTTTTGGAATTCTTGTATCTCCTCTTCAGTTTTTCACAACAAAAATAATTCTAATCTAATTTGTTAACATTTAAATTTAAAATTGAACATAATTATTAAAGTAATTAAAACACATGCCACAGTAAACAAGTTGCTCTGGCGCAGAGCTTTAAACAGTAAGCTGCATATAAATTGGGATAGTGCTAACATTATCAAGACAAAGTTGCTCTGGCACAGAGCTTTAAACAGTAAGCTGCATATAAATTGGGATAGTGCTAACATTATCAAGACAAAGGAAAATCCACATACAGGAAGGTGGGAAGAATCTCTTGCTATATTAAAAAAAGAAAACAATCGATTAAACCTATCAATATTTTAGATCCCGGAGAATTGAGTACCTGGAGGTTTTGTTTAAACTAATTTTTTAAAATTAAATAAGAAAATTTGTTTACTGTGGCACCTGTTTTAATTATTTTAATATTTATGTTCAATTTTAAATTAAAAATGTTAACGAATTAGAATAGAATTATTTTTGTTGTGAAAAACTGAAGAGGGAATACAAGAATTCCGAAAACGCTACTTTGAATTTATTAAAGCAATTTGTCTATGAGTATATTAATTCCTGCTAATTGGTGAATTGTAATTAAATAAGTTAGAGTAATTTTTTGATTATTTGTTTGTTTATAATATAATAAATTATATAGATTTATTTATTTCTAATAAACTTCTGTCTTAGCATATGAGCACTAATGAAGAAGCTGAAGAAGCTATTAAGGGTTTGAATAATTTCAATTTTATGGGATCATGTATAAGTGTTGAGGTTTGTATGAAATTATTATTATTATTATTATTATTATTATTATATACAGTAATCTCCCAATTTATGTCTTTTTATTTTAAATTGTTCCACACTTACGTGATTTGCTCCAAATTCAATATGAATAAAATATTGATTCATTACATGATTAAACTAATAAGATATTTTATAAATGATGAAATTGTTATCTTATTTTAACTACTATTCTTCAAAATTTATAGAATTGAACAGTTAAATGTAGAAATTGTTACAGAACAGTGTTAAATTTCATAGCACAGATAAATTGCTAATTTATCTGTGCTATGAAATTGTTAAATTTGAATAGAACAATGTTACAGAACAGAACATTTTGAATAACAGAACAGAATAATATATAATTGTAATAGTGTTAAATTTTATAGCATGGATAAATTGCTAATTTTGAATAAAAATAATCCTAGAATTAAGTAACTTCAAATTAATTGGTTGTTTAGAAAAGATTTGTTTTGCATTAATTTCATATTTTTAAAATAGGTAATTACAATAATTAAGAAAAAAAAATAAAACACAGTAAAGAATTCTATTGGACTGTCAGGTATTCAAATCAGCAAACTAGTGTGCTAAAAATCACTACTATTAGTATCTCTCGCCAAAAATTTAGGAACTGATATTTTCAGTTTTTATATTTTTATTGAAAAAATTTTTAAATATCAGTTTTTATTATTTTGGTTTTTTCTGATCATAAAATTTCTTTAAATTTTCAATATTATTTATAAAGTAATCCATTCACTCTGAATTTAATCTGAATCATCTTATCCTGTTGTCACTTTGGATCTCTTTAATTTAATTAATTTCATGATTTTGGTTTCCTGATTTTGTTGTATTGCTTTCCATATCCTCTCCCCAAGTTTCTTGCTTTGCTTGTCCAATTGTCTTTAACCAATAATTTATAATTTGGAAAAGTTTGGCCCCTTTGTAGAATAATGTATTTTTATTTTCTTACACTTACCATTTACTAGATTAGTTTTATTTAAAAGTTTAGATATTTTAATTAATCACAGAAGGAAAACAACAAATACTTCACTTAGCAATCAACCTAAAGTTGGCTTCTTAGATTATTAGTGGAAAAGTCAGATGATTATTCTGTCAAATATATTTACTTATTTACTTAAGTGTATTGTTTAATTATTTTTATTTTATTTAAAATATCACTTGTTTGCATTACAAATAATCCAAAAATAACTAATTTATAGATGGGTATAAAACTAAGTGATTACAAGCATTGTTGGCAAGATCAAGTTGACTTCAGGAAAGCAGGTCATCTCATTTTATAAATTATGGGAAAGACTTCAAAAACTTTGCTTCAAAATGCTAATATGAATTTAATTTTAAAAAAATCATTGATTTAGATCAAATAAAGAGAAGTAAATCGTTATCTGCCATTTTTAACACTTTGACAACTGGCTTATGACCTTTAACTACACTGTTCCTGGCTATATTTACATGGCTGCTGAAATTTTTCTAAATTGTTTTAAATTGTGATTACTCACTCGTTATTGGCTTGATTCTGATGAAATTTTGAAATTTGATTAAAATCTTCAATTTCTCAATCCTCATATTTAGTTTTTGAATTGACTAAAAATATATTTGAAAATTCATTCTTTTATTTAAATATTTTTTCCATTTTTTTATAGATTTGATTAGTATTATTATATACTTTTATATATCATTCAATAGAATATATTTCCAAATAGAATAAATAGGAAAATGATACACTGCCTATACGATATAGAAAAATTAACACTAGCACTCAGGCAGGTCGAGAAAAACATATAAAAAATTAACTTTTTAAGTAGCAGTAGCGCTGTCTTTAAAAATTTCATACTTAAATCTGTTCTTCGGCTTAAAATTTCCCAATTGATTTTATTAATGAATACGATTAATTCAGATTCCGAAGCCTCAGATGAAAATTGCTCCCATGTATCTGTTAAGAAATAAAATGATAATAAAGATATGAATTTTTTTTAATGAAAATCTGAACAACAATTACAACAGACTTGACTGAATTCTAATATGGTATAATAAGATTTTGATTTATCAGGTAATTCTTCTAATTTAATATTATTTTCTTCTATTTTATGTAAAGTTAAATAGGCTATTGGTTCTCCTCGACTAACTTTGTAATCATAACTTCCAAAGTTGAAAAATAATAATTTAACATAATCTTTGTTGTGAAGTGATATCAGATTGTATATGAATGCATGGATTGGATTTGTCTTTAATAGCAATTATATTTCCCGTAAAATATTTTGGAATTTTTATAATTAAATCCGTTGATACTAAGGATATATCTCGTGGTTTTATAAGATATTCATGAGCACTTTTTAAAAGTAATCTGTGTTTTGTTACAATTGGTTCAAATCCTTTTTCAGCGAGAGTTTTATATCTTATTATTGTATCTATAAAGAAAAAAGAATAATAAATATACAAGGTAATTATTATAAATTTATTTTGAATTACAATAATTAATTGAATAAAAGTGAAAATACAATTATATAGTAATGCACATTTCTGCAATAATATGAAGTAAAAGTACTTGAAAATGATCATTTACAAAATCTTCACTTAAAGATTGATATTTTAATATCATACACCAATTTACTTTATGACCAAATTTTATAATAAATTCTTCACTGAGTTCTTGCGATTTTGAAATTTCATTCCAATCAATTATATGTTCTAATTTTTCAATTACATTTTCTGATAATTTTTGATGTTTACTGATTAAATCCATTTTTAATTTATGATGAAAATCTAGAATAAAGGT
>AYEL01047084.1:0-12904 GCA_000484575.1 Olivierus martensii
TACATCTTTGGTTTTAGACAGCAAAATTCTTTGATAGGAATACCTAAAGTTTCATCTTTAAAATACCTAATTTGCTTTTATTAATATTATTATATAACTTATGATTTTCAGGATAATTACTGAAATCAAAAATATTTGGAAAAGTTTTAAAATAGTCATATAAATCATTTGTTAGTATTTGTAAAATTAATGAATCTGTATTCTTGTAAAGAAGTTTTAAATCTGGTTAGCTTGCTTTAAAAACACTGTAAAATATTTTATGAATATATAATTTACTTAGTTCAAATGTTGGCCAGATGGTCGCGTGATAAAGTTTTGGCTTATCACCTTGGAGGATCTGGGTTCAAATCTGGGTCCCACACCTCCAGTTTTTCAGGAGGGGTCTGGGCACAGTTCATTGAACCCCATCCTTCAATCATTTGGTTAACCCCATCATGGGTGTTGGCCAGCCTGTGATGGGTTCTATAAGTGGCTGCTGCAAGAAACAGTATATCCTATGAAGATATGGCAGCTTAATCTAACTAATCAACCAACCAGCTTAGTTCTAATACACAAAAACCAATATAAATCAGTTTATCGAATAATAATTTAATTTTTTTTTAATTTAAAAATAGCTAAATTTTTATTAATTATTTGAAAACTTTCTAAATTAGGATTTTTTAAATATGTTTCACATCTTTTTTTAGATAAAGATGGTTTTAAATTTAATTGTTTTCGAACATTTTGACATGTTTTACCAAAAAAAGCATTGTTCATTAATTTAAACAATGATTTGGTGAATTCATCGGGGGATTCTAATCGTTTTTTATGATTAAAATTAATATAAGGTCTAAGCCACGGACTTTGATTAAACGCTAAAACTCTATGAATTTTCTTTAATATTAATCCTTCTTCAATGTAAAATTTTAAATTTCTATAATGAACAATGTAATTTTTTTTATCAAAAAGATTTGGAATTAATTTTTTTGTATTATTTTGAAATTTTAAATTAAACTTTTTTATTAGATATTTTTGATATGGTGATAAATTATCAAATGAAATATTAATATGTTCGGGGGCTAGGGGAAAATCGTCGTGGAAATTATGTAATGAAGTTGGGTAATCTAAATCTACCTCAAAGATATATCCTATTTCATTTTTATCAGAAAGAGTTAATATATTTAAATCTTTAATTTTTTGTTTACTTAACCATCTAAAATTATTTACAGGTAAATATGAATTCATTGCAAACCTGTATAAGTTATTGGCGTCGATAGATAGATATAAAATTATGAGGCTTATTACTGGAATATGATTTAAGATAAGGATGATTTGCTTTTGCAAGAGATAACATCACCAGAAGCAATTATAGAATCAGTAACACATTTTCAACGATTGATTCAAGCAATTTCGCCAGACTACAATCCTGATTTTATAATTAATACAGATCAAACAGGTTGCGAATATAGAGTGAATGTTTTGCGAACTTATACGCACACAGGAGAGAAGTTAGTCGAACTTTATATCGGAGATTTGAATAAGATTTCTCACTCTTATACTGCACAGTATTCTTTGACAAAATCTGGTAAGCTATTACATAAAGTTTTGTTTGTTTGCAAGAATTCTCAAATAGCTTTGGAGTGTATGTTCAGAAGGATGTTGATGAACTGCTCAAATTATGTAGAAATGTTGAAGTTGTGTGTTCAAAATCAGGAAAATTAACGACATCTCTATACCAAGAGTATTTGAAAAATGTTATCAAGCCCTATGTTGGAACTAATCCGTTTTTATTTATTGTTGATTAGGCAATGTTTTGGGGATTTTTTTGTGGTGATTTAGGCAATTTATTGTTGTGGGAGGGCAAAAAGCACATATATACAAATGAAATATTCCATGACAATAATAACAAACCAACATGCAACTTACAGATAATACCGCCGAAATGTACACCAATCTGTCAGCCGTGCGACATATACTTTTATAGACAAGTCAAAATCATCATCAAAAAAATTCAAAACTGCCCTGATTTACTTACTGATGACCAAAGTATACAATTGAACACTCGAACTGATGCTATTCGCATACAATCGGTTACGCATTATTTATTATCAGCACCGAGATTTAAATATATGCTTCAATATGCTTGGTATGCATCAAAATTAGCAGACAGCAGAGATATTTTTTATAATGTTAATCAATTATGTTTTCCTAGCAACATTCACAATACAAAATGTATTTGTGGACAATATACAGTAATTCATTTATTAAATGCTCTTGATGCGAAAAATTTTTATGCTTTCACTGTTTCTATTCAAAATTTCATCCTAAAAGTTGTGATAATATGAAAAATTTTTATAATACATAGTTATTTCTATAAATGTAAATGTTTTTATCCTGATATAAGAAATTTAAATGTATAAAAATAAAATATGTAAAATAGCTTTCTATCATTAAATGATAGAAAGCTATTTTATGTTTTCGTATTATGTGCAAATTATGTTTTCATATTATTTAAATCGCTTGAATAAAACGGAATAAATTTTAAAAACAACAATTATGCATAAAAAAGTATTAGTTACATGTCCTAAAATAATTAAAACAAAGTATTAAAAAAAAAATTTGCTAATGAGACGTGAACCCACGACCTCTAGCGAAACAAGCGACTTAACCAACTCCGCTACACCAACAGATATCGAAAACCGTTATGTTTCATGTATATATTCTGCATCGCTGAGTAAACCCAACTTTGTGCCAAAATTTCTCGTAAACAAAGGCCCATTCACTCAAACCCTTTTAGGGTTTTTATCATCTATATACAAGTTATCAAATAAGCTATGACTCATTCGGAAAACGATTTAGAGATTCATGGATCTCTTGTTAGATGTAGTTATCTTGGTAATCAGTCAAGACTCATTTTTAGAATTAGGTGACATCTTCAATGTGTTAAATATATGATGACAGAAACAAAAATATATTTTCAATGAAATGCTCATAAAAAGATATGTATATATTATAACAACTACAATATTAATATATTTGAAAATATTAATATTGTAACTGTTATATATATTAATGTAATCTCATTATTCTCTTTGAAAAAAACTGAAAAGTATTTAGCTAAATCAATATATTCCATTTTTAGTAAATCTAAAATTTTTCAAATTAATACATAATAAAAATATACTCACTTGAACCATAATGTTATCAGAATTAACAGCTTCTTGAGCTTCATTTACCCATCTTTTAACAACATCTGGACTAATTTGTATTAAATGCTAAAAATTTAATAAATTTCATATTATTCATTTTTTATAAATTTATATAAATGAAAATGAATTATATTATTAAACTTACCAAAGATGATACTAGAGCAGCACTAGATACAGCATAATTTTTGTCTACAATTGCTTGTTTCATATATCTTTCTATTGCTTGTAACATACTACTCTAAATTTAGAAAAAAAGTTCATGAGATTTTTACATAAATATGAAATGAAAACTTGCAATAACATGTAATTAATAAATAGAATAATACATTCCAAATAATCCTAATCTAGCCAAACTTCCCCTAACAGTTTATTTTTGAATAACTGCTAAATTAATAATTATTTTTAATTTATGTTATGGTGCCACCTTCTATAATATTATTATCTATATTTATGACCTTTTATTATCTATAGCTATATGCATAATTTTATTTTCAAAAAAATTCAGTAATTTTGATTCAAATCACTTTATGCTCTGACAACAAAGTTTTCTATTAAATTATTCCATTTCTTTCTATGTAATTGACAATGAGTTTTGGCCTCAATTCTCAGCTATAATTAAAGAAATTTCAATTAACTAACCCAGCATGGATTGAAATGAATCATAGACATTAATGTTGCTCTAGATAGAGTGAACCAACAATGAGAACCACATTGCCTACAAATTTGTACTGACTAAATATATGAATACAAAATTCTCCTAATAAAAGATTCATTTTAATTTTTATTAATATCAAGATTTTGATTCATATAATTTCACATAAGAAATTATAATTTGTCAAGTGTGTTTTATATTAATGAAATATTTATATAATATTAAGAACTGTAATTAAATAGAATTTAAAATTCAACTTAGAAATATTGTATCTTTTGTGTTAACAAATGAAAATAAAAAATTTGTAATATAATTGTTTATTCACTATATTTTGCAGATTACTGTATATAATATATTGTGTGATAAAATATTCAATTCTTTACTACAATCAATTATATATAATAATCCCCAATTTATGTCATCTTGCAATTTATCAGAGAAAGTTATAACTTAACACAAAACTTAAAACTGTAGCATATTTGATATGCTATAGTGGCAACAATGATATACATTATATTTATTAATATAGAATGTTAAGAATGGTTTTTTTTCTTACCATAATATAAATTTGTTTTACTGCTTGATTTGTGAATATGGTAACTACTAAATTGTTATATTGTTCTGCTGGCATTACTGTAGATCCAATTTATCAATCAAATTGTACAAATCATCTCTATACTATATTATGTTGCTCTTATGTCATCTATAAATTGGTATTTAAGTGGCAAGTAATTTGTATCATATATACATATACGTTATCTTCCTATCTCCAATCATTATCTGTCTAATTCAATCCATCAATCTAAAACTCAGATTTAATCCTCTTTCTTTAGGCAGAAAGCTGTATTCCGGAGTTTATGCATCCTCAGATTTTCATAAAATTTTCCAGTTTTTTATTTTTTTTTCCAAATGTAGAGTATAAATATCTATTGTATGTGTAAGTTCCATGTGTGAACATATTAGTTTATAATATTTAAAAATTCATGTTACTTATGTTTTATATTGTTTGTTTATCTTAAATATCATATTATTGGCATGACATAATTCCATGTACAACTCTTTCAGTCAAAATTATATAGCCCTATAAAACTGTGGATGCAATCAATGTAGTCTTTCTAATCCTTTGAGTTTTTGATTCAGAATTTTTATTAAAAATTTATTTTTTGACTTATATAAAAACTTTGATCACAATTATTTGCATAAACTGAGAAATACATGTATATGATATACAGTGAAAAACAAGTCAGAAATGTGGAAATGTGTTTCTACTGGAGGTTTCAATTTCATATCTATCAAGATTTTTTTAAAGAAGAGTGTGGATCTAATTAGATTGCATTTTCTACTTATGAACAATCTACCAAGATAATCTTATGGTGAATGCTTGAATAGCATGATCATTTAATAGCTTTTGACAAGATAGTAACTTAAAACAAAAAAAGAAACCTCACTATAGGTGTGAGCAACCTAATAATATCCAATAAGAAGAAAGCAGACGTAAAATTTAAAAGAAAAAAATACACTGAAGGAATTTTGGAAGACTATCAATATTCTAGATGTAACAAGGATTATAGAAAACTAACAGATAGAAATTCTTCACAAAAATAATGAGACATTTGGAAGAATTTTTCCCTTTCTTTTTTTAATATTCAGGATCTGAATATCAACTCTAAAAGTTGATCCCATTATCTAGAAAACAATAAATCCTAAGTGTTGTGCTGACAAATTGTTTTGGAAATTGATTCTGATAATACTTTGAGTTCTGAATTCAGTTGAAGATGTTTTGAAATTCTTTTCTCTTGAAGATTCTTGAGTTTCTTTAATTCTCTTGCTGGCTCAAATTTAGTGATACTATTCAAATTCAAAAGTAAAGAATAATTGAAAAAATCTAATTTTAATTTGAGTCTGATCAAACTATCATTTCAAAACTGACCATGGGACTTCAGTTAACTGAAGTTATAAAGAGATCTTGAAGACATTGATTTAAATGAGAATGAGTAGCAATAACAAGGCAAAGAATAAGAAAGATGACTGCTTGCTTTTAGGAAATTTTGAGAAAAAAGAAAAGTATTTATTTCACAAGACTTCAGCACTTGATTTCCTTAAGCCAGTGTTTTCCAAATTGTGGGGTGCAAGTCTATTCCAAGGGGGGTGCACAAGAATTAACAAAAATATCAGTTTTGACAAACAAACAAAAAAAATAAATTTGAATTGGTGTCAAAAAACCTGAATCAGCAAAACAGTTATAAATACAGTGTATATATAGTAAATACATATTTCTATATATCCAGAAACTTTCTGTTATAACTATTTTAAAGACAAAATAATCTGATTTAAATGACTGTAAAAGAATTGAGAATAATGATATCTTCCTTGACACCCAATTTGAAAGAATTGGTGCTGCAAAAACAAGCTCATCTATGGCATTAAATATTATGTTGTATTAAACACATATTCTATTTTTTGTTTTTTTTTTTGTTTATTTGTTTAATTATATTAAAAATTTTTACACCATACTAAATATATATTTTTTATGTATAAGAACTTTGTCTATACAAAATATGGCATATTGTTTGGTAGTATTAAATTGTAAGTAGAAAGTATTTATAAAATTACTGTTATGAAAATGAAGGGCATACCAATTTTTTTTATGAAAAAAGGGGGGTGCAGACACAAAAAGTTTGGAAACCACTGCCTTAAGCTATGACTCATCACAATTTCAATTAATGGAAATTAGCAATTATTCAGATGCACTGGTTTTAATTCAAAAGAAAATGTAACAATTGATTTGTCAGATTTCATTTTTTATAAATCTTTCATAAATAAAATAGATATACTTATTATGTACTTGATCAAAATTTCTTGTCCAGAACCAATCACTTCATTTTAATGTAACATTTATGGGAAAATTTGTCTCAACTTATGTATTTCAAATAACATTCCAAATATCAAAATGATTTTTGATGTAATTTTGAGGGATGATTAAATATGCTTCCACTAAACTTTTTAAAACTGTTAAGTAGTGATATTCTTTTGAATAAACTATGCCATCATGAAATTTATGCACTGATGCGTATTACAACTAAGAAAATTTTGTGCAAAGATATTAAACATATTGAAATGTGAAAACATAAGAAAGTACACACAAAGAAAAATTTTTGAATTTTTTGTATTACAGTTTTTATTCTTTTATATAATAAAAATAAAAGAATTTTATTTTTTGATTATATAAAATGCATGTGCGTGCATGTGTGTGTTTTCATCAGGTAAAATGGTAGTTATCTTAGTATTTAAACATGTTAATGTATGATATCAACCCAATATTATAAATTCTAATATCTATATATACTGAAAAAACAAAATACAATTTCAAGTTTGAGGGCTGAAGCATTGAAAGCATTCTTAAAATACATCCACTCATCTCTTTTTTATTTTCTTTAAATTCTAATATCTAAGGATTATTAAAAAGAACCAGAATGAACTCTATATATTTACTATAAAAAGCATTCACTATAAAAAAAGTGTCTCAAAAATTGTTTTAGATTTAATTATAATAATTTAAAATAAATTTAACACTTACATCTGTTATTTTACATAAAGCACGTATAGCAGCAGCTCTATACTGATCCTCCTGAAAAATAATTTTTTTTCATTTTAAAAATTAAATTATTATAGAAATGTTCATATATATAATAAAATATAAATTTATACCAAATAAAAAATACATTTAATAAAGGAAAATCAAAAGTTATTGTATATAGTTCAATTCAAATAAATTTGTATATTTATGATATTTTAAATTAAAAAATGATACTAAAATTATACATATATTTTACAGAACTGTCATTGAGTTTAATATATCATAATACAAAATTTCCATATGCAAATGGTTCTAACTTTACAAGTTAATTCATTCTTACATTTTACTCATAAAGTAATAACTCATAAATTAAGAATCAATTTTCATAATCAGGTTCCATTCTCAGAAATGCAATTTGACCAGAATAAAATTAAGTAAAGACCAACAATAGATTATAATTAAACAATGATTTATCTAAATAAATAAAAACAGTCTTTAAATACAAGCAAATTATAATAATAAAAAATTAGTTATGTCATATAAATGTTAAAGAATTATTATTCTTCATTGATAAATAAATAGATGAGCTCTAAAAAAATTGTACCATCACTTTAGGCACAATCCTGAAATGGAAGTAGCACATCCTCTTGGTAAAACCAAAAGATGAGCTACTTCCATTTCTTGATGATTTTGAATTTTGATTTCACAGCAGATAATGGATTTTTGCTGAAAATCTAATCATACTGTATTGTATACTCCTGGTTTTAAATTCCTTTTTTATGGATGTTTACCATTGTTTATTACAATTAAGGTTCATATTTTCAATCTTTTTTAAGCTTCACATTTGTAAAAAAACAAACTTGGGAACTCTAAGTGGGAATTTGTAAACTGAAAACTACCTGTATGTTTAAATTTTGTAATAAATATTTTTAATACCTATAACAAAAAAATACTTAAAAATCATTACTTTAAAATTAAATTTAAGTATAAGATTTAAATTAAAGAATATGAATGTATCTGCTTTCTAATTGGCATGACATATCATTGTATTTATATAATTAGTTTGTTACCAGAAAAATTCTTCTTACGAGTTGTTAATCATAATTTTTATTAGCATAAATGCTCATCATCCTGACATTTTTATATATAATTATCCTCTAATTATGTATAACCAAACATGAAACCCATTTTATCTTTTTAATTTTAAAGCTCATAATTTAAAAGGAAATAAAGATTAAAGCACAGCCATTTTTAAAATTTGAATTAAAAGTATGCTTAAAATTATGCCTTGGTGGCATTCCAAAGACAAATGTCTATGAAGTCTTACAAGATTATCAATATTTTGGATCATTTGGTTGACTGCATGATAACAAAATCTGTCTTCCAGCTGGAAAATCTACCATTAATTCCAAATTCTAACTCTAAATTTTTTCAAGATGGTCTTGCCTCATTTTTATTTCCATCTCCTCCATCAGGGCAACCCACTACAAATCTGAACAATCCATGATAGGCTCTTACTTGCTCATTACCAATTCATGAAAATTAATATATATAAAACCTTCAAAAAAAAAAAAACCTAATGGATCTAGTTCTTAATTCCCATTGTCTTGTGTGCCGTTGACAGCATTTGCCATCCATGGAAAAGAATAAACAATAGAATTTTACAACTGCAATTTTGTGGATCCTAATTGGTTTATTGCAATTGTGTTTAGGGTTTTTGAAAAAGAACCATAACGAGTTTCTGATGATGGTTCTTAAATGTTTTCAGGCAGAAATCATTTAAATTGTTCTGCCTGAAAACATTACAAATCATCTTATTTTAATTGATTTTTACAAAAATTAATTTAATTGAATATTTTTGGAAAATTCATTTCTTTTCTCCCCTTCTTTCTCTATATTCTAGATTACTGTGTTTATATTGTTCTAATTATATGTTGAAATAAAATTAATTACACAAATTTTTATAAAAATTATTATAATGCCATAATTTTACTTAATTCTATTAAAATAGGCAATATTTTTCATTGTTGATTTTTCAAAATTGAAATGCAGTTACAATAATTAACCATATAGTTTCATTATTTGAATTCTCACTATTTAAATAGGTGAAACTATATAGTTAATTATTGTAATTATATTTTAATTTTGACTTTAATGATATTGTCAAGTACTGAATTTCAATAAAAATCAAATTGTTCAAAACTTATTAATTAAAAATAAACTTCTGATATTTGAACTCCACCTTTTTATATAAAATTGAAGATTTATAAACTTTTGTCATCAAGATCATACTCAATGGCTCAACTTTCTTATCAAATTTCTTAAAAATCCATTAAATGATTCACAATGGCATTGTTTGAGAATTATTGTATCTATGTTTTAATATAATGTTTTAAATAAGTTTCAGGAACCAGTTAAAAACATAGTTTTGCATTCTTATGATGCATTTCCCTAGTATTCCCTATAAATAAACTGATCTCATTAGCATCCTTCTCAATAAAAGCTTTACCATATACTGTATATAAAATATTTTTGTTTTATGAATTATTGTAAAATATTTTTATTTTAAATTTGATATGTAATAATACTGATAATATATTGTTATAATATTAATATATATTATTATATCATTAAGAGGCCATCCACTAATGGCATCATGTTATTAGGGAATAGATTTAGTATATTTGTGACTATAAATGGCATAGGAGTAGTAGTCATAAAAATATTCTTTTACATTTCTATAACTAAAGAAAATTTTTTACTCAGATTTTTTATTATAAAATATAATATGTTTATAATTGTTTGAAAAATAAAGACTAATTCTATACCTCATCTTTGGAAATAACAATTGATAATGTGACATATTTGGAAATATGTTTATTATAAAGTTCTGAGACATTTATATACAGTTGTTTGTATGTTTGTGTGAAAATTAAAGAATATACATAACAAAACAACAATTAAAATAATTTCGATTTTCTACTATTTTATGTATCCTTTATTGCATATAATAGAAGAAAAAATTTTAAGTAGAAGGGGAAGATATTCAGGGGATTGCTGTGATGAAAAATGATAGAGAAAGAGAAATAAAGTGTTTGAAATAGCATGACAGAAGGTTATGGATGTATTTGCCCAATGCATTTTTTCAAAAATTAAACTTTGAGGCATTTAGCAATATACATAATTACAAATATATCATTTTATACATAAAATTAATTTAGGTTAAATTTTTACAATCTTTTATATTGATATAGGAATAATTTTTCTTGTCATATTTATAACCTAATGCATGATTTGAGGGAAATCTATATTTTGAACTGTCAAGATTTTGAATTGCATCAATAATTATAAATTAATTTTTATGGTACAAATGTTTTGTAGTTACAAATGACTGTGTGTGAAACACAATCATTTTACTTTTGGTTTTTTTCAAAAATTCAAAAAATTACAACAAAAAGAATTGTCATGATAAATGTTTTGAAGAAGTATATAGCATTTAATAAATTAGCATAATATTTCAAGATGGCAGAACTTCCACCATTAACCAACATTGCACAACCAAACATTCAACTTTAAATCAAATGTAAGAATATCGAATCAATAACATGTACAGTAAATTATAATTCCAATACATTTTTAAATTTAAAATCAGAATGAAACTTAGATGCTTTCAAAATTATAACTGAATCTCATTGTTAATAAGCATGAATAAACTAACAATTTTAGAATTTTCTGTAGAATTTTGATTAGATTTGCTTTCACTGAAATTATAAATAAGATTTTTATATTTCAACAAAATTACTGAAAACCATCATCATCATATTAAAACTAACAAGGGGTGCTTGCCAACCGGATAAAAACAAAAAGGAACCAAACTTTATAAATAAAGATAGTATCGATAGATAGTTTGACCAGTCGATTATTAAGAGGTATAATTCAAATAAGATCGGAAGAGCGTCGTGTAAACGCTTAATCAACAATCAAATTCGGAATTCATTCATGATGCGGAAGAGAGAAACGAGGTGTAAGGTGGTCAGCGAAACACTACGTCAGCACTGGTTGCATAGCAACGCTGGACTACTTGGTTCAAAGGAAGTTTTTATAAATTTAAAAAAATGAAAAGGAATAATTTTGCAAAAGTTTTACCGGAGATTTGTTTGAGGAAATACAAATGGAAGTTAATGTTTTTAATATACTTAAGGAGTTAAACATTATCCTCAATGATTTGGGTTTCCCAAATTTGACATCCGAATCAACTCTTGAAGAAAAGGAACTGGCGAAAATTTTATTTGAAAACTTATCAAATATATTATCAGAGTATACATCTGTAGAATGTACAGGTTAGATAGTCTAATATAAAGTAAAATGAAATTGAATTTTGAATAAAAGTTGTTTATTTATTCGATACATTTATTTAAAACAGTTCTCGATTTACATCGACGTCCGCTATCATCAAATGTCTCACAATCAGAATGTTCTAGTTCCCAAGTAGTCACCTATTCTAATAAAGATTCCAATTTCGATTATACTACCGAAGAGGAAAAAGAGACAATAAGAATTCCATTTACAAGAAAAAAAGAAATTGTAGATTTACATATTAAACATCCAAAATGGAGTGTAAAAACATTGCAAAAATTGGGCGGTGCTAAAGAACTGAAAAATAAATTTATCTTAAGCAAATGGAAGAAAGAAGTGACAGAAGGACCAAAGAATCAAGAAAAACAAAGAGAAATTAATCGACTAGTTTATGAAGAATTTGCTCGATCTAGAAAAGAATGTAGAATTATTAGGAGATCCAATCTGCGACAAATGGCTATTCAAATAGCACGAAATGTATATCCCGAACTCCCATTTCGTGCAAACAAATCATGGGCCGATCTGTTTACTCAAAAAAATCGACTAGTTACTAGAAAAATCACTCATTTAGTTTGCAGGCGCGAAATTGCATCTTTCAAAGAATTAAACAAAGCTGCTGACTTATTTCATAATGAAATGAAATCCTTGCTTCATGTTATTCTCTATCTGCAATATTTAATACTGATCAATGTGGCTTTAACTACGAAGTCACTTTCCAACGTACGTTATTGGAAAAAGGAGAAAAAACAACAGTCGGTTATGCACAATCACCGCGTAACAAGATCACCCACTCGTATACAGTGCAATATATGATAAGCTGTGATGGAAGAGTTATTGGTAATGCATTCCTTTGTTTGCAAGAACCAAATGGTGCGTTAGGCCCTATAGTTAATGAAACTTTACTGAAATATACAGCACCCAATATCAACGTATGTTGCAGCAAATCTGGAAAATTATCTAGATATATGGTTGAATATATTACAAAACGACCTTTGCTCCTCTTGTCACAGAAGATTTTGTTCTTGTTATCGATGCTTGGACTGGACACACTAATTCAGAAATTTATGCAAGTATCTTTGGCCATCAAAATAACCGACCGGAATGCCGAATTGTAATAATTCCTGAAAAGTG